>JAKJMR010000213.1:1312731-1386046 GCA_024449315.1 Daboia siamensis | reverse complement strand
TAATAATAATAATAATAATAATTTTATTTGTATACCGCCCTTCTCCCAAAGGACTCAGGGCGGTGAACAGGACAATACATGTTAAAAGACAAGAATACAAAAATTAAAAGAGATTAAACAAGATGCCCAAAAACTATGACAATAAGTTAAAATACATAAAAAGCAATAAAACCCAAACCCATCACCCATCAGGCCAGGCCGGCTTGTTCGAACAGGTAGGTCTTTAGATCGCACCGGAAGGAGCGAAGGTCGGGCGCCATCCGGAGCTCAACCGGGAGATGGTTCCATAAATCTGGCGCGCCCACAGAGAACGTCCTCCCCCTGGGGGCCACCAGTCGACATTCTTTCAACGGTGGCACCCTGAGGAGGCCCTCTCTGTGGGAGCGCACTGGGCAGAGGGAGGTTGATGCCGGCCGCAGGTGCTCCCTGAAGTATTCCAGACCCATGCCATGAAGGCTTTGTAAGTCATTACCAGCACCTTGAATCTCACCCGGAAGACAACTGGGAGCCAATGCAGCTCGCGGAGCAGGGGTGTAACATGGGAGTATCTGGAAACTCCCAACACAACTCTCGCGGCTGCATTCTGTACCAGTTGGAGCCTCCGAGTGGTCCTCAAGGGCAGCCCCATGTAGAGAGCATTGCAATAGTCCAAACGAGAGGTCACGAGCGCATGAGTGACCATACGCAAGGCATCCCGGTCTAGATAGGGCCGCAACTGGCGCACCAGGCGAACCTCGGCGAAGGACCCCCTAGTCACATTTACTATATGGTCTTCTAAAGAAAGCTGTGAATCTAGGAGGACTCCCAAGTTGCGAGCCCTATCTACGGGGGGTAATAACTCACCCCCCATAGAAAGAGATGGAATATTCTGAATATCCCGAGATGCCGGTACGCACAGACACTCAGTCTTGTCAGGGTTGAGTCGAAGCCTGTTCCTCCCCATCCAGACCCAAACCGCCTCCAGGCAACGGGACATCTCGTCGAAGGCATCACATCGAGGGCATCACTTGCTAGTGTAATCTGTTGATTCTGTTTTATACCTACTCATGTACAAATGCTTTCAAGGTTCAAGTTACAGAAATAACAGTGTAATATTTTTAACAGTTTGAAGTCAAATAATAAGGAAGTGGCCTTCTCTAACAAGGTAAACCATATAGAGAAATAAAAACAAGAAAAAGTGAAAAGTGTAATATAATGAGTGGAAATTTTACAATGGTTGTACGTATATCTGTGCAATGTCAATTTATATATCCTTGCAGTAAACAAGCAACATGAATACCAAAAGTCTTGAATTTGGTCTTCAGACTTAATCAGCAAAGAAGTACAGTATATCAAATTTATGCTTGCCCTAGCACAAAACTTCTACTGCACAATTCCTTTGATATACTGTATGTTTCCCAATTCTTTCGCCTTTAATTCAGCTACTTATATATTCAGGTTGCACAGCCAGCTGCTTAATGAAGGAAAATACTTATCTAGCAGAGATTGTTTGCTAAACCAATGATATAGCCAGGAGATTAAGAGTTTTGTTTAATTATACAGAACAGATGTGTTCAGCATTATGAAGACTTTGTACTCGGTACCTTTAGAAAGGAAGGAAAGAAAAAGAAATCTTGGCTATAAAAATTTTGGAATGATATCTGGAAGTACATATTACATTCTATGCAAAGCATAGAATGGCCATTGCTGCTACAAGGTTGCCCATCCCTGAATTAATAAGGACAGCTCTTGAACTTTTATAGGGTTCAACTGAGTTACATTTAGGAACAAACTAGTCATATAATCACTGAGAATTTAGTGAGATAACATAGCAGAGAAATTTTTGTTTGTCAAAAATTCTTCTGGTTTGCATTTGTTTTTTATTTTAAAGCTATGTTTATAATTCCACTTCTTCAAAATTCATGTCACAAAAATGTATCTGCTTGTACTTTGCATTGTTGTCACTAGGAGACACTATGGTGCCTGTTAATCTACAAACATAAATGCCATATTTTAATAATTATTCTTAAATTTATTAACAGAAACATCCTGATTAAAATTTCCAATATTAGCTAATTTTATAACTTATAAAATTGTTCCAACTTATAGTTAATATTTTTAATCCAAATATCTAAAATATTTAGTTTTGTGGTTAAGTAAAGGACCCAGGTGCACTGTGAGATTACTTCTCAATATCTCCTCTGGGTTTTGCCATTTTGCATAGTTAAGCAAAGTGACGTGGTGGCTCAGTGGGTTAGGACGCTGAGCTTGTCGATCAGAAGGTTGGCAGTTTGGTGGGTCGAATCCCGAGTGCCGCGTAACAGAGTGAGCACGCCTGTTACTCGTCCCAGCTTCTGCCAACCTAGCAGTTCGAAAGCACGTAAAAATGCAAGTAGAAAAATAGGGACCACTACGGTGGGAAGGTAACAGCGTTCCGTGTCCCTTTGGCATCTAGTCATGCCGGCCGCATGACCACGGAGACGTCCTCGGACAAGCGCTGGCTCTTCAGCTTTGAAACGGAGATGAGCACTGGCCCCTAGAGTTGGAAACGACTAGCACGCATGTGCTGGGGAACCTTTACTTTTTACCTATAGTTAAGCAATGCAGGAGTAATGAATTAAAAGTTTAATTTCCTTCTATTTGTCTTTACAATATATATAGATCTACCAAACAAAGCAGAAGAGAACTGAAAAAGAGAAATAAAAAATATCAAAATGTTGCTATACATTTTTCCCCCATTCCTATTACAATCTCCACATCTATCATTCAAAAAACACAAGGTAAAAATTCTAAAACATCATTATTTAAAATTATAAATTCTAGTATAAGCAATATTGAACAATGCTTTACAATACATAGTTATGTATCTTGTTTGTACACAAGTTTGTGAAGGGTGAACATGACAATGTAAACTTCAGGCTGGCTTTATGAACTCTAGCTCATGAACTATGAATTTTTAAAGCAGTAATGCTTTTCTCCTAGAAATTTCTGCTAGCTGCTAGAACAGACAAGAAGCAGCATTATAACAACATCTGCAAAGACACTGAAGATTGAAAAAGACACGGAAAAACAGGAATGTCTTCAAAAGATCACTGATATGCTAAATGTGGAATTGATACCGTAAAACAGGGGTGTCCAACCAACTTCAGTATGCTGGCTGAGGAATTCGGGGAGTTGAAAGTTCACAAGTCTGAAAGTTGCCAAGGTTGGATTCCAGCGAAGACAGAATCTGGTAGCATCTTTTTTTGACTAACAAATTTTATTAAGCAGCATAAGCTTTTATGTGTTATCATTCACTTCATCAGATGCACAGAATGGCTAGATTGATATAGGATTTATTGTGGTGAAGAGGGAGGGCAAAGGTGGGAGAAATTTTAGTGGCCAAATATTTGCAGGGAAGTCTACAATATGGAGATTCTGGATCATCCAGGTCATGGTTGTCCCAAAGATGCTTTTCCAAAAGGCAACTGGCAACATTTCGCTTCTCATCCAAAAGGCTTCTTGGATGAGAAGTGAAACATTTTCATGGAAAAAACCTCTTTTGGGATATGTGCAGGGATTGATTTCTTGGCTATACTAGTAGTTATGGTATATTATGTATGATATAATTCTGATTAATAATAATGAACATTCTTGCTATCTATTTTAATTTTTGTACCACTTTAGTTGCTTTTTTAATTTTGTTTGCCACCCAGATTCACTTGTTTAAATAGGGGAGAGGGGAGAACATATACTGTAAATGGAATAAATAAACAGGCAAATCTTCCTAACAATACTATTTTAGCAATTTAACAATATCATCAGGAGCATCTTCACTGATGCAAAAACAGGAAGTCTTGCTACCAGACTGTGTGACTTTGTATTCATCTATAACTGCTTTAAACCTGCAATAATATGTACTACAAATTAGTGGCATCAATATGGCACATACATCCTCAGTTTGGCAAGATTTTCATGGCTGACTTGGAACATTTTCTTCAATGTTACTCTCCGAAACTTCTCCTTTTAGATATGGCATTTTTATCATCAGGATGCACGAAAATGAATCTCTCATGAAATTCTACCATACCTTCGACTTTACCCCATCATTAAACTCAGCCTGGACTTGTCTACAGAACAAGCCTACTTCTCTTACATCACCATAAAAACTACACAATGGACACACTTTGGGTACACTTTCTACTCAGAACACACAACCGAATCTATCATTTACAGCCAGGCTCCATGCTACAGTTATACTTATTCTGATCTACTTGACAGAGATGCTGGATAGATAGAATTTAACTAGGCACTGAGGAATCTGAACTAGCCACCCAGTTAGATCAATAAACAATTTGGTAGAACTAGTTCAATCCCAGTGAGGACTTATTAAAAGACAGATCACAGAAGCAGATTCTAACATGGAAACCAGACCCTGCAATAAATCAAGATGTCTATTCTGGCCAACGTATATTACAACAGTGCCATCACTGACCCAAAGAAGTCCTCACATTTTCTTCCTTGTAGTGTGATACACGCCATCATTTGCACGCCAACACCTATTATTTGCAAGTAGACCCATCAGGAGTGACAGACTGTCAAAACTAGCAAGATAATGGATGTAGCATTGCCGATGCAGCTTGCATTGCAGCACTCTGTTCCCGATCTTGCTGATGTTCACTCTCAACCCCTGTAATGATGAGTATTGAGTATATCTTCATATCACTTCCCATATAAATAGATCAGCATGTTTGTCTGATGGGAGCAGTTAATTATCTTTTACTACAGAACTTTTTTAAAAATAGTATTTTTCAAGAAAATATAGAGCAAATGTAACAAAATACTAAGAACAATTAAGAAAAATGAAATTAAAAAGAGGTTCTATTTTACCAAATTCTACCAAAACAAACAAACAAACAAACAAACAAACAAACAAACAAGAATCAAACCACCTCATGAGTTCATATATTAAATTAACATGAAAGCCAGCTGGTGACATGTCTTTTCTACTGATATTAATAGTATTTTCATACCTTTATAAATTATAAATTTCTTGAATCTAGTCCAGGAGTGTCAAACTTGCCACGTCGCATGATGTGTCATGCCGTACTGCAACTTTTTCCCCATTGCTGGAGCTGGGGTGGACGTGGTTTTGGCATGATGCATCTGGCCCATGGGCTGGCAGTTTGACACCCCTGATCTAGTCCCTAATGTCTAGAAGAGCAGTACTTTCCTCATCTCTCAATACAATTCTCTAAGTATTACCCACCCCGGATATAACCAAATTCCTCAAGGAGTTAAATTCTGCAATATTTGAATATAACTCAAAATAACATTTATTTATGTAATGTAAAAAATTACCCATAACTCTACTTATATGCATTACAATATTATTTGAAAAAAATAACCTGTAATGGTAACCAATACTTTATCTTAAGAGACTGTTGGAATTTCAGCCATACAGAATCATACCAGAGTCAAAGCTCTCACCTTTCTCAGGGCTTCGATGTAATTTATCTTATCTACTGTTCTGGCCATCTTATCTACTAACTGTTCTGGCATACTTTCACTGACTTTTCTTCTGTAGAAGGAAGCTTGTTTTAATATCACCTAGTTGAAATACCTAACTAATCTTGGCTGACTCTGAAAAAGTTAAGTAGGTCCAGACTTAGTATTTGGATGCAAAGCCTCCAAACTGGGAAGCTGAAAAACGATCCTGGAAGGCAGTGGCAAATTATTTCTGTACTGTTTTAAAGAAAGCTGCCTGGTGACATCCATGTAGTGATTAACATTGATACATGATTTCAGTCTTGTTTGTTTAAAACAGAGTAAGAAAAAACTTATCAAAATTGCTTTGTAAAAATCTGTTTTATTGCTTTTATTTTTTATCTGTGTGAGTCACCAAGTAAGGATTCATTAATTTTAATTGACAGCTTGAATCTCCCAAAGGATAATTATTACCCTTTTGCTAAACCTTTCCAAGGCTGAAAAATGTATTTAAGGCTGTACCCAATGCTAAGTAAAAGATTGGCTACATTTCAAAAACAAAACAACCTGCTTATAAGAAAAGAACCCACAAAGGACTACCTTACTATTATTCGGACTATGCTAGTCAGATAAATTAGAATATAATTTAGAATGAAAAGGGATAGCATCCCTGAGTATGAAATTAAGTGGTTGCCAATCTTATCTCCTACATAGGAATCATAGTTCTCTTCTTTTCCAAAAGTAAATTTGAAGAGGAAAAATAAAACATAATAATTACACTGCAAAAATTAGAATTACTAATTAGCGTATAATTATCATTAGTAAATGCACTTTTCTACTGGAATTAATGGCAAAATTCCAGTTGCTTATCATATTTACTACTTATTTGGCATTATGTTTTATAAGTGTAGATGTTTTGTTTTACATGCTATATACACATTTTAAAGATTTAATTTTAACTCAATTAAGTTTGCATTTATAATCCTGTAGTTATGTTTCATCCTGGAAAAATAAGACTTATTGTACAATTGTATTAAAGAAGATAGAAACTAATACAAACTAGTATAAAATGAGAGGAGGAAGAGGAAGAGGATCAAAGGAAAAAAATAAAAGTGCAATAAAGGAAAAAAAAGGTAAAAGAAATATAGAAATGAAAGAAAACAGATACAAAAAAGTAATTGTTTAATGTTCTTTATAGCAGTTATAATACAATTATAAATTTACCTCTTAATCTATAGTTACAACATAACTCTGTTGTTTCTATAAACTGTTCTGCCTAATCATTGAAACCACAGATCAGCAGCCCTCAACCTTTTGGTCAGCAGGGATTGGTTCTGCGGAGAGACGTTTTTCTGCAGACTGGGGGGGTTGTAGTTTTGTGTTCTGCCTACATCCTGCAGACAAGACTTCACTTGTTTGCACTGCCTGGTTTCTGGCATGCTACAGCCTGGTGCTGCTCCACAGACTGGGGATTGGGGACCCCTGCCACAGATCATATATTCATTTTTTTCTGTTTCACACAAAACGTCCATCAGGGTTTTCCAGTTAGCAATATATGAAGATATTGTCTTTTCTCTGATCAAGCCAATTGGCCATCTCAGCAATTTATTAACCAACCATTCCTCGATTATAGTTAGTGCCAAAACTTTCTATCTTTGTGCATACAATTTTTGCATTGTCACAGTAGTCATCATGTAGAAAAACAAAATTACATCTGTCTAAATTCCCCCCCTCCCTCAACTGTTTGACCATCAATCCCAAAAGAAAAGCCTCTGGTTTCAATTGCACATATTTAAAGTCCTTTGAATCACTGTATGTAATAAAATCCAAAAGTTTCTAGCTTTTTTACATGTCCATCAAACATAATAAAATATTGCAGCTGACAGTTTCAACACAGATTTAAAGTGCCTTTGTAACTTCTGGACAATTTCTCTGGTGACGCATACTATTGATACATAATTTTATAAAAAATTCTCTTCAAGATTATAACATAATGTAAATTTCAATTCTTTCAGCTGCATATTTCCCACTGTTCCATCTATACAATATAATCACAATTTTAGTCCACTTTCACTTAGCTTCTGCTTCAAATTTCAATAAATGTTTACATAATTTTAGCACTTACATGTTCATCATTTGTCCACAATTCTATTTCAAACTCAGTCTTGCAATGTTCACATATGTTTCGAAGAGCTTTCCATCTTCTTAATTTATTTCATCTCTTCTTTTATCTTTACAATCTTTCATTCTTTTTCAAAAACTGTCAATTTAGTATCAAGTGATTCCAATTTATTGTCATTTATACAAATAATTTTTGAAGTAAATCTTATGCAATTCCTTTCTTTGCAGGTTGCTTTAAGAATTCTTCTCTCCATTCTTGCATTTTTATGGCAATTGCCATTATGATGTTATAATTCAGCATTAAAAGTTTTAAAAGGCAATGAAAAAAGAAAAGCCCTTTTTTCCTATTTTATCTTCCTGTTCCTTTAATACATTTGTCTCTAATAGCACTCTGCAGTTTCAATCAGCATCACCGTCTGGCTCATATTTATCTTTTGTTTTAAAATCCACCAACTGTCATACTCTTTAATAATAAACAAAGAACATTTTTTTTATAAAAGTCCACTTTGTTTCTCTTAATTCTAGTTTATTTAAAAACACTTTCATCGAAGAAATAATCTTTCAAAATAACTGTTCCATTAATCCATTTAAAAAAAATTTTTCATCGACTTGTTAAGGTATTGGTTAAAGGTTTTTAAATCTTAAAAATCTTTTTTTGTCTATTCCTTTGTAAACCAGAAAAAAACTTATCAAATGGAACCTTATACTGTCATTCAGAAAAATTTCTCTTTGGCTGTAAATTAATTACATCAGAAATGTTTAAGAAATGAGGGGCTTATGAACTTTGTACCTATATAAACTACATGAAGGTTGTGGGTTTGTTAAAAGCCCTTGGCTTCTGGCTGCTTAGTTCACAACTAACTGCAAAAATTTCAGTTCCTGCAGTCTACTCATGAGGAGCAGTTGTCTGGAGTGCAGGTGAATGATTTCAAGATCTCTTCTTTTTCCAGAGAGACTTTGCTGGCCAGAATTCATCATCTGGCTGCTGATGTCCATCATAATCTCATCCCTGATTCTTCGGGAATAACTGGTTTGCAACCAGAAGTTCTAGAAAAAGGGCTTTCTAAGTGACTAAACAAACCGAATTGGTTAGGATTTGGAAAGTAACAAACTGAAGACATTTTTTAATACAACTGCTTTCCCATTAAAATCCAATAAATGAAGTAGAACAAATGCACATAAAATTCTGGAATAATTTGTCGGCTTACTGGTTAGTATTTCAGATTCTGATCTCCCACTTCAGAAAACATATGGCACCTCTCTATTTTACAATCTGATTGTCAGCTCCAATGTCTTTGTTAATACCTCCTTGGTACTAAGCTTTTTTTATTTGCCTTCCAACTAATTTTTTTCAGATTCTTTTAATTAAAAAGAACAAATAAATGGAAAGGTAATATATTGATAGCAAAACCAATAGCAGTTCCCTGCATCAATGCTCTAAAGAGGCAAGAATGCCTCTGAACCTCTCATAGGTCCCAAACTATTATTAAAAAATAAAAATATATGTGTTCAGCAGTGGAAGATTTTTTAAAAAAAAATGAAAACAAATCCCAATGTACCCAGAAAAAACGGAAAACAAGCACAGAAGGGAAATTCTTAGGTACGAAGCAGATGGAGAAACAAGTTGTTTCCCAATGGTGATCCTTGTCTCTAGTTTCTAATTTTAAATATGAATATACCCGAGACTCACATTTTCAGGATTATTATACATGTATGTATGTATGTATGTATGTATAAATCCTCACTGGACTTGCAATTGCACCCTCCAACAATAGACTTATCAGAAAATAAGACAATATTCCTCACTAAACATGGTTACCTTCAGGTTGCACATATAATATAAATGTATATTTTCAACAAATCCAGTAATATCACTTTTATTGAAGAAAAATATTACTAGCGAAATATTTCCCCTAATTTTTGTAAGGCTTCCAAGACTCTTTTGGAGGGCTGGAGGAACTTTGTTATGGGAGAAATGCCAGGTCTACAGGAGAGGGAAGAAGATCCATTACCCAAACAGCTGTTTCTCAGACGTCAGTAGCTGTAGCTCTAAAGATGTTTGTTGTTTTTGTTGTTCAGTTACTTTCAACTCTTCATGACCTCATGGACATCATTTACCAGGACTGCCAACTGGATATAACTACTATTTTAAGAAAAGCATTGTAGATTGTTGATAATCACTGTGCATCACAACTATTTGTTTACATATTTTTTAGCAAAAGAGTCCTGGCAACAAGCCATTTTCTTTCTTTTCTTTTTGGATTACTATAGTTTAAGCAATTCAGTATAAAAAGTTTGAAGCCTAGAAAACTGGAATCAGAATTTGTTTGAATTTTCTTAAATTTTAGAAATGTTATTTTAAACATTATTAATGTTTTATAGTAATTTTGTTAAACACTCCTATTAAAACAATAAACACTAGCACAAACTAAGAAAAACAAAATAACAAAAAGAAAAAAAGAAAATGAAAAATAGAAAAACAAAAGAAAAGAAAAATCAATGTTAAAATAAATATATCATTTATGTAAAATATAAATATATTTTAAATTAAGCATAAAAAGTCCACCAAATGTTTTGAGTTCAGCAATGGTGAAAGAATATTAGCCCAACCCGCTCTAAGCTAAAATAGAGGATATGCAAAAATCTGGCCCCTCTCAAGTAAGAAGTATAATTTTAGAGACAATCTTGGTAACCTGGGCTACATATGTAAGCTAGTAGAAAAACTAGTATATAGTTAGCAAACCTTTTTGTGAAACTATCTGGGATTTCTGCAGTAATAAAATTTTCCCTGGTAATTATTTTTTCTCTCCAGCAGCTATTAGTAAAAGATGCACATGTCATTCTTCCACTAAGTAACATGGCATCTTAGTTCCCTTCTATAAAAGCCTAATTGCAAACTAAAATCGCCCAACTTGATTAAACAGACTAAATCTGTGCTAGAAATTCCAAATCAGGAAGAAAGTGGTTTGGGGTGATGGAATCTCCATTGAGTTCTATATGCTAAAAATTATTTAGAGCTATCAATTTGGGATAGTGGCATTTGCAGGCTGTCACTGCTTTGATCAGAGTGAAGAAAGCCGTGCTGAGTTACAAGCTCTACCACTTTGCCTTTGTGTGTGATAAAAGGAGAAAAGGGACAAGGCTTCCATCATGAAATTGCAACCCTGCTTGTTTCATTCTAGCCCTCCCATTTTCTTCTTCTCCTCCCTTGCAATGAATGCTGATTAGGACCCTCTTCTCTGTTCTGCTATACTTTGATTGTAGAGTAATTCAGCTGCATTTATTATAATCTAGACAGAAATATATTGGTTTAAAAAAAAAGATAAAACAATTAGTAAATATAATGATCAGAGATGCACAGAAGATGGCGTTAATGTAACATCTAATTGTTAACTGTTACAACTATTGTTTTATCCTTAAAACCATTTGGTTATACATAGACTTTGATCTTATATTCATTATAAGGGATGGAGCTATACCTATCATTATTTATGATGCATTACACAAATCTGGAATGCTGATTTTTCGGATTAAGCTCTAAATGCACTTTAAAAGAGAGAAATGCCATTACAATGTAGTTATGATATATGCCCAAGTTAAATTAATTAATTAATTAATTAATTAATTAATTCATTCATTCATTCACTCATCCAATTTCTATAGCTGCCCATCTCAACCAATGGGTCCTTACAATTCCAAAACTGAAAAGAAAACGGAAGCAATAAAAACCTTTAAAATCAATAGAAACATCCAAAATATACACAGCAGCCATTAGCCAATTAACTATAAAGCTAAGAAATGGGACCCTTAATATATTTAGTGTCCCGGGCTGAGGAAGACAGCCAAGTTTCTAAATCTTTATGAAAGGCTAACAGAGTTGGAAGCATTCTAATCTCCCAAAGGAGGATATTCCAGAGAGCAGGAGCCACTATGGAAAAGGCCTGTCTTCTAATTTATGCCAGCCAACACCATGGCACAACCGCACACTGCCTTATCTGCTACATTGAGTTGGACGGTAGAGACTCTTGGAAAAAGGCAGCTCCTCAGGTATTCCTAATACATGAATATGCGCAAGTATTTTTAAGGGAAAATAACATTTTATAACAATAAGTGAAAGAATGCATAGAATCTTATGTCTTAATGACTTTTCATTAAAAAAACCCAAAAACAAAGGTACTTACTTGGCTTCCAGCGCCAGTGCAATGATTCCTGCAGCCATAGGTGCAGAAGCTGATGTCCCTGTATGACTGTCTGTACAACGCTGTCTGAGGTCTGTAGTGATCTGGGGGAGGTGGGGAAATGTATGATTAAAAATAACATTGCCTCAGACAACTCAAAAGTTTATTTTGTTGAAATAATTTATACGCATGTGAAACTTTATTATTATTCAATGAGATAACTTTTTTTTTTAATGCCGGTTTTAGTTCTCTAAAGCATGTGGATATTCAAAAATCATTTGCCTCCCAGAATGCTGTAGTAATGAAATGTCTGGCAACAGTCCCATATTACCTTTATGAGACACTTAGTTAGATGATTTGACACTTGGCATTTTATGGTAGTGCTGCAAGCAGAATTAAATTCCAATCTGATATAAATTTTATTCTTTCAGTGGCAAGAGTAGCAGACTCTTGAATAACAGAAGGAGGCACTCTGAATACATTTCTGCCTCAACCAAGGCTGCTTGTATGACAGCAGCTCTTGCAGACGCTCACAACTGAGTACAAATGTACTATTGTACATGCATTGTTTTCCACTTGAGTTGACATAATCAGGGTCCTTCCTCATGTAGGAGCTCACATAGTTTCTGCCCTGTGGATATTTATGCTGTAGGTCTAGAGCAGGGTGGGGAACCTTGGCTTTTTTATGACTTGTGGACTTCAACTCCCGGCTGGCTCAGGAATTCTGGGAGTTGAAGTCCACAAGTCATAAAAGAGCCAAGGTTACCCACCCCTGCTCTAGAGGAATCCAAATTACATGTGCAATGTCAATTGGGCATCTTTAAAGTATTTACATGATGAGGGTACTGGATGTCTGAAACTTGAGTTTCAACAAAATCCTGTGCTCTGCATAAATAATTGCTGAGGGAATGGGACCTTAGCCTTTTAAAGTTATGCCAGAATCCCATTCCGAAAGTGGATGGGGCAAGGATAAATACTTGGGTTAAGCCAGAAAAAGTAAAGCTTTATATTACATATATTTACTCTGATTACTCCCCATTATTTATTTTCCTAAATTTTCCCTATATATTCTGTTAAAAACATGTCATTATCTAATACAAAGGCTTTTTAAACCCACAAAAGCACCCCATTTTATAATAGCATTTTAATACATATTTAATACATGTTTTATCTTCAGTATAACTACTGCTACAGCTACATAAAAGTAGAAAGTATTAACATATGCATTAGAATTGAGTACTATGAAAGGTTTCCTTCCTGATTAAGCTTGCAAAGCATTGGAAATTAAGTATTAATTGGAAATTAGGTGTGAAAGATTGAAATTGTATATAAGCCATCTTCCATCCAGTTTAAACAAAAATATAAGCTGAAAATGTAAAACTTTGTAAACATATCCAAACATATTTATAATTTGTAAATATATCAAAACTACCAGTGTGTAGTTATACCAATTAGAAAATAAATATTAAATTACAATTATCAAAATATAAAAGAAACATATGCTGCATACATTAGAACCGAATGTACTTCATCCATAGGAAAGTACATCAGAAATCAACATAAGAAAAAAGAATAATGAGTTTTTGTAACTATAGCCTCAGGACACAATCTACAAAGCTGCTAAAACATGAAATATAAATTAGTGAAATATAAGTTGGAACAATAAAGGCTACTGCCGGTAAATGATAAATGTAACTGCCAGGAAAAGAATTAATAGAAAGCCAAAAGGGAGTTTCTGGTTTGCCATCGTGGCCACCGCAGCTGCTGGAAGGTGTGCTCCATCTTCCGTGTTCAGTTTTGCTCCGCTGGGGGACCCTGGAAAGGGCCGAGAGTCACCCTGTAGGGGCAACAAGCGAGGGAACCCCCACTTGATCACGGGAGGGCGGTAGCCCTTCCATTCGATCCGGGCAGCCCTCCAAACTGGCGGATGAATGACTGGCCATAGAAATATGGCTCGTCACTAGGCTGCAGACAGCCAAAGTCAAACTTACCACCAGGCACTTCTAAAGCAGTGTGGATGAGACTGGGTGAGATCTGAACCTCTCTTCAATCCCAAGTATTTTCTTTTCCTGTAAAAACTGCCCAAAGCATCTTCCCCCCTGTGAGAGGGAAGTGAACTTCTATCCCACGCTCTAAGAATAGCAGCGACTGACTATCTTGGGGAGTTAAAACACTGAAAGAATAGCCTTAATCTAACTGGATTTATATGCTTCTAAAATTTGGGGACCAAAAGATTTCTTATCTTTACTGAAGACTTTGGTCTTTATTTACAAAAAAGAAATAAAATTGGAAAAAGGATTATAAAAAATTTGGACTTAAAAAACCTTAAATGGCAATGGTGACATCTTGTGACCAGGTTTGATATTACAACTTGTTATTGTCTGAAGGAGAGTTGGCTTGAAGGCCAAACTACCGAGAAAACTCTTTCAACCTTGACAAATACCAGCTGTGAGAAGCTCAGCTGTGTCCTATACCCATTATAAAGCTATTTTCATTCTCTGACTTTAAAGCCCTCAATTTAACACACCATCAAGAGAATATGGATGAAGACCAGGAAAAGATTCTTTTTATGTTGAAAGCAATACATGAAACCATTCTTTCAGCTTCTGATGAAATAAGATGCTACAGAAAAGAACAAGAACCCAAATTTTGATTACAATTAAGGAATCAACTACTCAGAAGATAACAGAAGTGGAACAATTAAATACTATGATAGAGGATTCAACTGACCAACAAATACAGTCAATGGAAAATCCAGAAAACGGACTGACAACACTGAAAATGGAAAAGACTTTCTATATAAACCAGAAGAAATTTGAGGAGAAAGAAGAAGAACAGTCTGAAGGGAAGACACACATATCATGACAACTATGGGGATTTGGAATAATAGAGATGATTCATTATCCCTTCCAAAAAATTGGCAACTGGATGGTCTCTCTTATTTCAAATAATATATATAACAACAGAGGGAGATCTGTTTGATGACTTCAAAGCACTGACATGGAAGGCGAGCTGGCAAAGGAAGAAAGCTAGAATAAGGCTAAAGAAAATTGGGCTTTTGATTTATTAGAGAGGATTTTATATTACTAGTTAAAATAGAATATACTCAAATAGACAAGATATGTATTTTGAATACTAAAATTTGTTAATGAATTGAGATAAAGAAAACTTTGGTCACTTAAAACTTAGAAGTATAAATATGAAAAGTTAAATTTGAATATTGATGGGAAATTAAAAATTGGGAAAAATGAATAGGATATTGATTGTCTATAAAGATTGAATGTAAAAGTAATTAAGATATGTATAAGCTAAAAATTTATTGATAAATGTAATAAGCATGTTTTTACTTGTTGATATAATAAGAACTGTATTAGCTTAAATATGAGACATATGAGACTTAAATATGAGATATTAAGGGAAAAAGAGGAAGTATTTGATGTTCAAATAAGGGAAATTTTAGTCATTAAATTTAAGACATTTGGAAATTAGTTGAAAATAAGGATGTTATACTGTATTATTAACTAGATGATGCAAGATGGTGGGAAATAGAATATACTTAAATAGATAAGATGTGTATCTTAAATATTAGACTTTGTTATGAATTGAGATAAAGGAAACTTTGGTTACCTAAAACCTGTAAATTATAAATATCAAATGTTAAATTTAAATATTGATGGAAACTGAAAATTGGGAAAAATAACAGGACATTGATGGTCTATAAAGATTGAATGTAAAAGCAACTAGGATATGTATAAGCTAAATATTTATTGATAAATGTAATAATGCTATTTTTACTCAATTGATATAATAAGAACTGTATTAGTTGAAATATGAGACAGTAGATATTAAGCGGAAAAAAGAGGAAATATTTGATGTGGTACCTTGAGATTTGTATTAAAGATTTTTGTATCCTATTGAATTACCGATTAACCCAGCCACCATGTTGCTTTTTAAATACTTAAATGTAAAATTAGAAAATTAATAAAATATTACAAAAAAAGCCAAAAGGTGACATGCATAGGCACTTAGTTTGCTTTGAAACCAGAACAGTATTTTGAGTAGAAGATAGGGGTGGGTAGATGGGAAATGATACAAAAAGCAAATCCTTGCTTTCCTAACAATTGTCAAATATAAAATACTTATTATGTGCCAAACTTGATAATTTTGTATTTAGGTCTACAGAAGTTGTAAATTAAAATCAGTAACAGTATCACTTTTGTAAACTTGTCAGTGACTTGGCATTAAATAGGACATGTTAAAGCTTTGTGAGTTTGTCTACATTGTGTTTCTTAAAGTTTGATCCTAGAATCTCTGATCATCCACAAGACCTTCTCAGGGGTCTGCAAAGTCAAACAACTTATTTGCCAGCCTATGCTGAAAAATAATACAATATTAAAATCCCATCAAACAACTGTGATAAGCAGTAACGGCAGTGAATGTGTCAGTATTAATATAAATGTTAACAAAGATAACCTATATTCTTTTGGGGTTCTCCATTATTTTTAAAAGTGGGAAGGGGTCTAGAGAAAAAAAAGTTTAAGAAGCCATGTAAACAATGTGAAAGAAAATTTGTATAAAATGATGTTGGTATTTAACACCTGATAAACTGACAAAGGTGTATATGGGAATGTCAAATAAGTGTTGGAAATTCAACTAATACCTTTTATCATCTCTTGCAAAATGCTAAAAAATATTGGAACAAAATATGTATTTTGACTCAGAAGATACTAAAAAAATCAACATGCAATTAAAACTGAAGGTTTCTCTTTTTAGGTATGATGGATACCAAACTGAAAGGAAACATGGGACTTTGTTCTTATATATAACCTCAGCAAGACTTCTATTCGCATAGAGGAGGCAAGTCCTAGACTGGAAGAATAAGTTGGGAAATTAATAGAGCTGGCTGAGATGGCCAAACTGACCACTTTGATGAAAAAAAAATTGTCTAGCTTTGTTTCCATTTGGATACTACTTTTGAATATCTTGCTAAAAATAATAGAAATGAAACTGATTTTGGTATTTGATGATTAGAAGTGTTCCAATTATAGAAATATTGTGTATTGTTTTCCTTTTGTTTGCTGATTTACATATTATGCTTTTATTTTTGTTTAAATATAGAGTCAGGTTACTTTACTATATATTTGTATCTGTAACTGAAGAAAGTTGGAAAGTACTCTTTTTCTATTTTTTTTCATATTTTTTCATTTCTTGTTATAATTCTTGTTCTTGTTTTTCTCTTTTTCTATGTTTTTGTATTATTCTGTATTTGTGGTTTATTTAAATTCAATAAAGTCATATATAAAAAAGAAACACTGTATAGAATTAAATGCTTAAGGTCTATAGGTCCACTGCCCAGATTCAAAATGTTATAGTGCCTGAAATAGATTTTATATGGCAAACTGACCACTAGGGATGTAGAAAAAATTTGCTGGTTATTTCTGATCTTTATTAAACTGGCTCCAGTGGGAACATTTGGTAGCATACAACAAGTCAATAAACAATAAATATAGATATGTCCTCTCCTGCTCCTTCATTAAATTAGCACGAAGGAGATTGTTTCATTCCAGTATGCAGTTGGATAGACTCTGACAAGTGTTAATTTAAAAAAAAATAAATAAAAAAGAAACCCACTAATGAGTTTATATTACATTTATGTAATTGATTAATTGAATTTCCTTTTTAAAAATTAAACATAAAATAATGAAGTACTTTTCAGTCATTTAATTTACACAAGGCAGACTTAGAGCCTCTTAGAAATATAAAAAGGAAAAATGGAAACTTGTAGAAGCAACAACTTGCTTTTGAGTTATCAATATTTTGTTTGAGAATATTCCCATTATTTCAGCTAACAAAGTAAATAAACTATTATGATACAGACAAACATAAGATCAGTAAAAGGCACTCACCAAAAAAATTCTTCCCACCAATCTCTTCTATCACTTAAGCTTCAGCCAAAAAAGTCTCAAATGAAAATCTTGCAGAAACAAAAAAGGCTTATAACTCCTCTGAATTAAGCAAAAGGTTATTGTGCCTCTCCTTATGAAGTGGCTATCACTGAAGATGACCCAGAATGTAGCTGGGTCATAGAATGTAGTTGCCTGTCTGCTGAAAGTAGAAGCCAATATAGTGGAGAGATGGTGTTGTTATTTGTTACACTATTACCTTCAAACAGAATTCTCATTGAGGTCAGTTAAAATTGTGCTTTTCCACAGAGACTTTGAAGAAGAGGGCTGCATATTGGGTTAACAGCAATACTAGGGGCTATTCCATTATTTTGCCTTTCTGATGTTGGTTATGCTTTTATGTTGGTTTTATTTATTTTCTTAATATGCTGTGACTATAAGCCTCCTGGAAACTATGGAACTGATCGCATACCTCATATTGTTTATAAATAATAAATACATGTAGGCCACAATATATGTACCATCTTGAGATACTGATGTTTTTATTATACAGATTAATAAGAACAGTAAGATCCAGAATTAGTTCTGAAGAAATATATCAATAGCATAATTATTTGTAATTCCTTTTCCTACAAATGTTACACTGACGCCTTTTTAAAGTTGCCAAATCCTCAGGAGAGGTGGTTTGGACTACATAGGTTTGAAGAAGCAGAAAGGACAAGAAAGTCTTAGTGAGTCAACTGATTTTATTTATATGAACTCTGGATTCAAGTTATATTGCTTGTTAGATTGTTTGTTTTAGCTCAAAGCATCAGAACAACATTATTAATAAAGTTATGAGCATAATAAGATTAGGCATAATTAGATTTGTGCTGGATTACAGCCATAGACACTGAATTATTATTCACATATTAATCCCATCATCAGTCTTATTTCAATTATTTAAAGAGAGATTTCACTCAGAAAAGGATAACAAAAACTCTCTGAATGGAAATTCTACTTGAGCCATATAAAATATTTTGATGTGAACTGGCCAAACTAATTTTTCTTCTTTAAATCAAAGTTGATTAAATATATCTGCTTTGTATATTATTCCAATTGTCATCTAATCTTTTAAATGATGAGAACCCGGAAGTTGCCTTATCTGACTCAATACCTGCTCTCTCTCCCCTCATATTTGAATGTCCTGCTTTCCTTCAAGAGCCTTGAAGACCTTCCCCCAGTCCTTGCATGGAAACTTTGGAATTATTTATAGGTAAAGTTGTGTTACAGCTTTTCCCTCCAGATTAGTAATTCATCATCCTAGTCATCTTGACTGAAATGAACTTATAATTAAGGATTCTGGAGTCAGGTGGTCTCATATTTAGGCATGTGCAAACTATTTTGCCCTTTTTTTCAACCTGAAGTGGCAATTCCAAGTATTCTAAATAAAAAACAAAACGTGAAAGTTCTGTTACAGCCTGGTGTTAAATAGCGGGTTCTTTGGTGCAGGAATGAAGACACAAAACAGAGTACAGGGTAACTCATTGTTTATTTCATGCTGTGACTATACTGGGGAAAATGGCTGCAACAGCTGCAATATATAGTCTAGCCCCTAGGCAGCAGCCAATAGGTTTGAATCAACCATTGCTGCCTGGAGATAGGCTGGGTTGCTGGAGAGCCGTTAGCTGCTCCAGCAACCCACGTGGTGTTTCCAAGAGCCTAGTACATAACACCCCTCCCCTCTTAGATCAGACTATAATAACACCAATTAGTCTCAACAATTGTCAAGACTCATTATCCAAACACACTAAAGTAAAGTGATAATAATAATACAAATAATAAAAAGCCATGTAGGTTACAATGAGATTAAACAACATCTCAATGAACAGGCTTCACAATTTGCACTATTAGGCAGTTACAACATAGCACTAGTTTTTGTAGTCTAGTGGCAACAGGTTTTACAACAATATATAGCTCTTTATTTTACAACATAGTCTGAAAGATATGAAGGAGACTTGTGTGCCCTAGAGGAACGTCTTGGAGTTCCCATCACTTTGGTTTACCAGAGTGCATTTGATGCACTCTGGCTTGGCCCAACCCAGAGTCAGAGTAGGCACAGCGGTTGCTGAAGTTCTGTTGGCTTGCTCCTTCAGGGGATGCATGTTGCATTCCAAAGCTCCCCAGTTCTCCCTCTGGTTCCACCTCAGTTAAGAAGGAGAAGTCCTGGTAGTCCATGTGAGGGCTGGCTTGGCCACAAGTTTGAGGACCTTGGGAGGGACTTATGATGCAGTCCCCACTTAGTGGCCATTCTGGAAACCGTTTCCTGAGCTGATCAATGTGTTGTCTGACAACACCCTCCCTCCAACCCCACTTCATAAGATAGGGGTCCGGATGCCTTGGTGATTTGATCAGGAACCCACAGATTCCCATGACCATAGTTCATGGCCCAAACCCAAACACCCATGTGCAGCCCCCTCGGGGGTTTTGGTTGAGAGGCTTCTGCTGCCACTCTATCTGGATGCAACGTGTCCTGCTTAGTAATCAAACGCCTCCCCCAATGTAGTTCTGCAGGATTTTTGCCTGTAGCAGTGCAGGGCGTAGAATGCTGGCAGAGTAAAAAAATCTGCCAATCTGTGATGCCAGTCACCTGTGACAATGCACTTGAGTGCTTCCTTCATTGTCCTCACCATGCGTTCAGCTTGACCATTAGAAGATGGATGAAAAGGCGCAGATGTTGCATGTCTAATGAGATTAGGCCTGAAATTCAGCAGCAGTGAATTGGGCCCCATTGTCTGAGACTAAGACATCTGGCAACCCATGTGTGGCAAAGAGTTTTCTCAGCACCTGGATGGTCCTAGCAGTAGTCATATTAGGAACTGGAATTACTTCCAGCCATTTTGAGTGGCTATCCACTACTATAAGGAAGAGCTGCCCCTGAATGGTCCCAGCGTAGTCTATGTGAACCCTAGACCAGGGAGTGTGCATTTGGCATCCTCACAGTAGAAAATTTCTTCGAACTTTGGCGAGCTGTACAGTTTGAACGGTGCCCCCGGCAGCTTTGTCGGCCATCACCTCATCTTGTGCTTCAGAAAACGTTAAATTTGGCCTAGCAAATAGTCTCTGCTGAAACGTTCTGTCCCGTAGGCTACAGATGAGCTGGTCTCGTAGTCGCTCTTCTAAATTTGAAAACTTGCATAGGTGTGCAGCCTGCCGTAGGCCCGCTATGAACTCCAATGCTGACTCCCAGGAAGCTGCACTCTTTGGTCAAACTTGAACTGCCAACCATTTCAGACATCTTGGGCTGGAAGTGCCTCTTTTTGGTTAGCCTCTTTTTGAGATCTGCGTAGGAGACCGCTTCGATTGGTGTCAGTGCGAAAAGGTTCTTAGCTAAATCAAAGGTTGCTGGACTGCACACGCAGAGCCTTCAGTCCTTCTTCCGCGATCTGATTGACTCTGAGGTAGTTTTCTACTTGCTATAAATATGATGGCCATTCCTCTGGGTGTTTCACGTCGAATTCTCGCAGTTTGCCAACCTTCGGCATTCTTTCTTGCTGGTTTCTGCGTTCTTCCAGATCCTGCTTCAGGCTCAGGGAATGAGTCCACTGAGCACGAGGTCGCTAGCGTAGCTTGCTAGCCGACCTTGGGGGGAGGGGAAATGCCTCTTCTCTTCGGCGTGTGCTGCCTTTCCCTCGTAGACTTCAGCTCTTTATTTGGTGAAGCAGGATTCCACCTTCGTCGCCACTGTTAAATAGCAGGTTCTTTGGCACAGGAATGAAGAAGATGTGAAGCTGAGTACAGGGTAACTCATTGTTTATTTCGTGCTGGAACTGTACTGAGGGAATGGCTGCAACTAGCCGCAATATATAATTTAGCCCCTAGGCGGCAGCCAATAGCTTTGAATCAACCATTGCCACCTGGAGATAGCCAATTGTAGCACAGGAGACTTGTAGTCTGGGTTGCTGGAGAGCTGTTAGCTGCTCCAGCAACCCACGTGGTGTTTCCAAGAGCCTAGTACATAACACCTGGGTCTAGCCACCTTCTTCTAATACTAATAGGCTTCCTTGCAGAAATTGAAAAGGGACCTTTGGAAGGTGCTATTTCTTTGAGGCAGATAGGTGGCTGCCTGCAAATGCATGTAGATTTATAATAGACAGATGCAGTTGTCATTATAACTGCCAGATTTTTCTGCAAGCAGATTTTTCTGCAAGCAGAATTAGGATTATGCCTGGATGATGTTACCACTCCATCACTAAATAGTAATTTGACACTGTCAAGATTTCAAGAAAACTTTAAAATAAAACTGACCCAACAGTTGCTTGCATGGTTTTGAATTTATTTATCAAATAGATAGCATGGAGTGACTGGACAGGTTTAAATGCATGGTACTGCTCAGTCCAATAGTTTAACTGCACTACTTGAGATTAAGAGAAATCCCACAGAATCGTGTTTTTGCTATTGTTACTCTTATATCAGAGAAATGTGAAGAAAGCTTGGTAGGCTTTATACTCTTCTTGAACATTAGAAACCAAAGCTAGTCTAGGACAGTAGATTAGCATTGATAATAGTTTGGGTAATGAAACATCTGCAAGAAAACAACAAGTTCAGAGAGCACCAAGGATGCCTCATTTCAACCTTGAGCTACAACTATTCTTCTTTATTAGTACTAGAAGCCAAAATAATGTTTATACGTTTTACAGGTAACATGCTGTAATTTATAACTAAAATTCATGCAAAGTTACCTTTAGAATCCTTGCATTTTTGGAAATCATTAATTATATTTCAACCTGCTTGGATTCTTTAGTCTTATTTAATTAATTTAAAACACAGGAATGATGCTAGGTTGAATTATTTATGGCTTCAGCATGGAACATTTTAAGAAAATCTTATCTAGAAATATTTGAACAATGTGTGTTACACTATATCAAGTTTTTGAGTGAATGGAAATTAAAGGGTTGTACAAGAGTAGATTATCAAACATTTTGTCATAAAACCAATATTGCCAAAATACTCTTGAATTCAAGAAGGTAAATTTCATCATGGGAATATTTTTGCTAGAAAAATGAATGACTTCTTCCTTCTTTTACCCTTTTTTGAGATTATAGAAAAACCCCCAAATATATATAATTTATCAAAAGAAAAATAAGTAGAAGAAAGCAGATGACAACAGAATAATTACTGGAATGAAGAGTTACCTCAGAATTTGTCTTTAAAATTAATCATCTGAAAACAGCAAGGTTTCCAGGAGAGATGGCTAATATCCCAGATTATTAGAAGAAACGATATATTTTGAAAAATAGCCGATCTTAACTCCTTATTAGCAGCAAGAGACTGAAAAGGAGAAAACATTAAACAAATTTGTATTCATGATGGAAAACTAGGATTGAGAGAGAACAAATGTGTTTTCCCCTCCCTTCAGTTGGAAGATTTTTCTGTATGTTTGTTTCTTGTGCAAGTCAGTTTTTGGTTGAGGATGAAAAATATTTTTTTTAGGAGCAAATCCTTCAAAATATATGTAAAAAATGTCAAGTAACTTTAGGATAAATAACACCTAAAATATATTTACAAAAATAAGTTGTTAATTTTATGAACGTCAATCATGGTGAAAAGACCACATACAATTTTCCTGTCATAGGATTCTCCGCTGCTGTAGGTTGTGGCTAATGTTGATGCACATTCTTCTAGATACCAAGGCTTCCTTCCACTTTCAGCTGTGCTACTGATGGAGATGGTATAGATGCTATTGGTGTAGCCATCACACGAGCAATGATCTTTACTTCTTCCACCATTTCCAGATGCCCACACATAAATGGAGCCCAAGTTGTTTCTGCCCTATTTGAAATAAATTAAATATTAAAATTAGAAGTAGATAATAAGTTGTAATAGCCCTTTTTGGTAATTTAATTTGGATAAAATATTTTATTTGTAATTTAAATTCATCCTGTAAAGTAGCAAATATAGGTTATAATACTCTCCCATTTTACGTCCTTGTTGCTAATAATTGCTGTCCCAAAAAGATTATGAAACTATCAGTGAATAAATTGTTTTTCCTGAAGTATCCGGAACAATGCTGGCAGGTGATGAAAAATGACAAAAACCAGAGTAGAGTATAATCCCATGTTCAGGCCTATACTGTGGCAGTAAAAGCAGTGAACCATCAATACCTGTCAGACTAAGTTTTGTACACATCAGTGTGGATGCTCTAGTACTCTGCTTCTTACGCCCCCGCTTTTTTAATGAAACTATGATGAATAATAATTCATTGATTGGGTATTAGACAGCACCAATATGCTGTGGATATCATTTTACACTTGGTTGTGAAACAAACAGGAGATGCAGCGGCAAGCCTAAATGCTGCCTAGAGACTGTGAGGGATAAAAGGGGGCAAAACAGATTATGAAGAATTCACAGCAAGATGAGGTTACTATTAGTTCAGAAGTCTTACAGTACCATAGAAGTTCCATCTAAAACTCTTGATGAGTAGCACTTTCCCCAAAGGAGGTATTATGTAGTCTAAAATCATGGCTTCTTTTGAAACAACAGGTGGAAGACATGTCCAGGAGCACCTTTGGCTAATTTTTGCAGGTCCGCCAGTTATACTTAACTTTATCCCAAATCAGGAGGCACTGAAGATAGTGACTCACTTCATCTCTCTTTTATGTGTGGCTTAATTTTGCATGAGGCTGCCCTTGAAGATGACTCAGAAACAGCAATTTTTACAAAATGCAGAAACCTGATTTATTGCCTTTGGGGTCATCTTGTGCAGGTAGTATATGCCTGACCCATCTTGTCTAGCAGGAAAATGATCCAGGTGCCCAGCTTGAGAAAAACCTGGGTGCTTAGTATACAGATAATCCACATTTCCAGGATACTTTATATATTGTGCAAAATTTGTATATACATATCCAAAAATATTTTCATTTACTCACTATATTGTTTTGTAAATTTCAGCAGGATTCTTCAAACCCAAAGATATTGTTGAAAAAGATGCAGTATATATATTTGTCACTATCAAATTTATTTGAAAACTGTGGGACAGTATATTTTGAAAATATACCTTGATCCCTTTTTAATGCCAAATTGACACTATGATATAACCCATATCTCAAAATTGATTAAAAATTGATATTGTGAATATCTGAATGGATGTTGGGATCTTTTATATTAATAATAACCAGTGGATGATAATGATGAGTTTTTGTCATTTTATTTGTTAAAAGATAAATAACATTTGTCAGTTGCTACTAAAAGGGACGCAGTTGCTACTAAGGGACGTGGTGGTTCAGTGGGTTAGGACGCTGAGCTTGTTGATCAGAAAGTGGGCAGTTTGGCAGGTCAAATCCCAAGTGCCGCGTAACAGAGTGAGTGCCTGTTACTCGTCCCAGCTTCTGCCAACCTAGCAGTTCGAAAGCACGTAAAAATGCAAGTAGAAAAATAGGGACCACTACAGTGGGAAGGTAACAGCGTTCCGTGCACCTTTGCTGTCTAGTCATGCCAGTCACATGACCACGGAGACGTCCTTGGACAAGCGCTGGTTCTTCGGCTTTGAAACAGAGATGAGCACCGGCCCCTAAAGTTGGAAACGACTAGCACGCACATGCGGGAGAATCTTTACCTTCACCTTTACTAAAAGGTAGTATTTACAGTTATTTATTTGAGATCTTGATTTGGACCAGCAACATTTCATCTCAAAGTTAGCTTTTGAAATTCTGAGTCCAAAAAGTCAACAAACAGTCTTTATAAATACCAGTTATTCATATATCAATGTGATCTGTTATTTGATAAGAAATGTGAGACCCTCATTTTGTCTTAAAAAAGGAAAATATTTAAACTTCAATACTAAACAGTTATTGGATCTTAGATTACAAGTTTTACAACAAAAGATATTTCCAACTTATTGAAGCTCAGAGTATTTGAACAGAAGAATAAACAACTGTGTTATTGGAGGTGCAACCAAAATAACACTTTGTTAAATCATAAGTTTTTGCAGTGTTCTAAAGTCACAATTTTTTATTTTTTTTAAATCCCATTTATATCCCACCCTTCTCTGAAGACTCAGGGCGGCTTACAATCTAAAGCACAAATCAATGTGCTTAGCAATAGGGGAATAAATATAATAATTAGATATATTAATTTGACTTCGAAACAAATCAAAGTAATATTTTCAGATGCACAAAATTGTCGAACTATATAACCACAACGGTTATATAGGTTGTGAAGGTTGACTGCTGGTCAATGGTAATAGATTTTTGTGTCTTTATTATTGCCAAGAGATTAATTTTAAAGATTGGAAAGATAAATTTATGGCTCAATTACCCAGTAGATTTCATATCATATATTACTTGCATCCTACAAACAAGCTGCCTATAGATATAGATTATGTATGAACAATTAAAATGAAATATGGTTATCTTTTGTTGAAGTGTTAAAAATTCATCCTCCCTCCTCCACTCTGAGAAGTCATATATACAATTTCAATCACTTTAGTCTAGTGATTAAGCCACCACACTAGAAACTGCTTTAACCACAAAAGCCAGCTGGTTGAGTTTGGTCCACTCACTCAACCCATTATTTTAGGCTTAGGCCACAAACAGGTTGATCAATTTCTGTGCAACCAATGGATCAACAGTCAGCTGAGCTGAAAAAGAGCCGTATCTGCACTAGTAGGAAAATAATGATGAATATGAAAAAAGTATACACACACGAACACACAATTTGTGTGTGTGTGTATCTATCTATTGTATGTCCCTCTCTCTCCTACACACACACACACACACACACACAATTATATCTGCATATCAGCATTAATCTGAACTAGTAGGAAAATGATGATGAAGATGAAAAAAGTATACACATGAACACACACACATTTTTGTGTGTGTATCTATCGTCTGTCCCCCCTGTATATATTCATTTATATCTACACATCAGTGTTGTTTTTAATATATATTATATTATACATAATGTATTGTTATAATATATAAAATATAAATTAGTATAATTTATTTAATAAAACAGGATATATTAATTAAATAAATTAAAAGATACTATTTTTTTGAAAGCACAATGTTTCATTTGAAATGAGCAGACATTTTAGATCAGGGGTGTCAAACTGCCAGCCCACGGGCTGGATGGAAGCCACGCCCACCCCATTCCGGCAATGGCAAAACTGTCCAGATAATGTTGCATGACGTCATGTGACGTCGCGACTTTGACATGTCTGTTTTAGAGTACTACATTGTTCTGCATTTTTCAACAAAATTTTGTTTAATCCATGTCAGCTGTATTGAGTCTGATCCCTAAGATTTAAAAATATACAGCATGCATTGAATCAAAACTCTAGTTATATTTATTCCAAAGTTAGGCAGTACTTACAAATTATTGCTTTTTTCCTGCTATTATTTTAATTCTCCAGATTGTATCTAGATATTGTTGGGATCTAGGAATGTTCCAGGGAACCAAGTTAATACACAAGTAGCTATCTGATGAATTGTCCCCTTTTCTCTGTCTGTTTCTCAAGGGTGGTTGGGCATTCTCTGAACTTGGGAAATTCTATGCCATATCTAAGGCTAAAGCATCAGGATTGTAAAGCAAAATTTTATTCAATGATGTTAAACATTTACAAGCTGAATTTCAACTACCACAAAGAAAATCTGTTTTCTTTTCAAATTGTAAATTCCACTTTTAATGTCATTTTAATAACCCTTCGTTTAGAAATGTATATAAATTGATTCATACTGTGTTTTTCCCCTGATTTTGCCAATCTTGTCAGAAGAAATCTTCTAAATGTTATTAAGCAAAGGCATTTTTTATATAGATTCTAACTTCAACCTAAATGCCATCTATAACTTTTCTTTGCAAATATAGCATTAAATATAGCATTAAAGTGATAAATAAAATATAATTATCAAAATTTTGACTTCCAGTGTGTTTAATATCTACGGTTAATCTCTATGGATTACAGTTTTGTTAATATCAAACTATCTGTGGTTGCCCATTGCTCTTCCATTCTAATCGCTACAGATCACTGTTTATGTTTTCCTATATATTTTGTGCCACATAAACTTAAGTCCTTTCTTCCAACCAATTTTGTCTTTTTTGAACCAATTAAAAAATAATAATAATAATAATAATTTTATTTATATACCGTACTTCTCCCGAAGGACTCAGGGCGGTGTACAGGGCAAATATAAACATACAAAAATACAAAAATTAAAAAGGAATTAAACATGCCCGACTAAAATCCAATACAAACATTAAAAAACCACCCATCCCTCATCAGGCCAGGCCAGCTTGTACAAATAGAAATGTTTTCAAATCGCGGCAGAAGGAGTGAAGGTCGGGCGCCGTCCGGAGCTCAACCGGCAGCTGATTCCATAGCTCCGGGGTGCCCACAGAGAAGGATCTCCCCCTGGGGGCCACCAATCGACATTCTCTGATCAGTGGCACCCTGAGGAGACCCTCTCTGTGGGAACGCACAGGGCGGAGGGAAGTTGATGCCGGCAGCAAGTGATCCCTAAGGTACTCCGGACCCGTGCCATGAAGGGCCTTAAACACCATTACCAGTACCTTGAATCTCACCCGGAAGACAACTGGCAGCCAATGCAGCTCACGGAGCAGAGGTATTATATGGGAGTATCGGGAGACTCCCAACACAACTCTCGCGGCTGCATTCTGTACCAGTTGGAGCCTCCGAGTGGTCTTCAAGGGCAGCCCCATGTAGAGAGCATTGCAGTAGTCAAGGCGAGAGGTCACGAGCGCATGAGTGACCGTACACAAGGCATCCCGGTCAAGATAGGGCCGCAACTGGCGCACCAGGCGAACCTGGGCGAAGGCCCCCCTAGTCACAGCCACTATGTGATCTTCCAAAGCAAGCTGTGAATCTAGGAGGACTCCCAAGTTGCGAGCCCTATCTACGGGGGTAATAATTCACCCCCCATAGAAAGTGATGGAATATTCTGAATATCCCGGGATGCAGGTATGCACAGCCACTCAGTCTTGTCGGGGTTGAGTTGAAGTCTGTTACTCCCCATCCAGACCCGGACCGCCTCCAGGCAACGGGACATCACGTCGAGGGCATCACTGGGGTGGTTTGGGGTAGAAAGAAAAAGCTGGGTATCATCAGCATATTGATGATACCCAACTCCAAAACCACGAATGATCTCACCCAGCGGTTTCATATAGATGTTGAACAGGAGGGGCGAGAGGACCGACCCCTGAGGAACTCCACAAACAAGAGACCTTGAGGTCGACCTCTGTCCCCCTGCCAACACCGACTGCGAACGTCCCAGGAGATAGGAGGAGAACCACCGCAAAACTGTGCCTCCCACTCCCAATCCCCTGAGACGCCGCAGCAGGATACCATGGTCGATGGTATCGAACACCGCTGAGAGGTCTAATAGGACTAGGACAGAGGAACATCCCCTGTCCCGAGCCCTCCAGAGATCATTCACCAGAGCGACCAATGCCGTCTCCGTGCTGTACCCGGGCCTGAAACCCGATTGGTACGGGTCTAGATAATCCGCTTCATCCAGGGCCAGAGGGAGCTGATGTGCCACCACACTCTCAACAACCTTCGCAAGAAAGCGAAGGTTGGAGACCGGACGAAAGTTATTCAACACAGCTGGATCCAAGGCAGGCTTCTTGAGGAGGGGTCTCACCACCGCCTCTTTCAAGACGGCGGGGAAACTACCCTCACTCAAAGAAGCAGATATAACCGCCTGGATCCAGCCTCGTGTCCCTTCCCGAGCCACATAAACCAGCCAGGAAGGGCACGGATCCAATAAACATGTGGTGGAACTCAGCTTCCCCATGATCCTGTCCACTTCCTCTGGAGTAACAGAGTCAAACTCCTCTCAAACGACAAGATTGCCCGTGTCCTGCTCGTCAGACTCTGCCCAGTCAGAGTCCAGACCGGTCCGAATCCGAGCGATTTTGTCCGACAAATGCTGGTTAAACTCCTCGGCACGACCCTGCAAGGGTTCTTCTCTCACCTCCTGATTAAGGAGGGAGCGAGTCACCCTGAACAAGGCGGCCGGGCGATTATCTGCGGACGCGATAATGGTGGCGAAGTGATTAGACCTCGCCTCCCTTATCGCAGCGAGATAAGACCTAATATAGGTTCTTAGTCGCAATCGGTCGGATTCGGATCGGCTGGATCTCCAACAGCTCTCTAGGCCCCGTCTCCGACGCTTCATCTCCCGAAGCTCCACGGAAAACCATGGAGCTCGATGGGATCTGCACCGGGACAGGGGCCGCAAGGGTACAACTCGGTCCAGAGCCTCAGTGGCTGCCCTTTCCCAGGCTTCCACTAGGGAATCCGCCGAGCTGTAAGCAAAGGAGGCAGGTGGGGACCCCAGTGCAGCCTGGAACCTCTCAGGGTCCATTAAGCGTCTGGGGCGGTACCATTTAGTTGGTTCCACACGCCCACAGTAGGGAGTGGCAGAACGGAAGACCAGCCGCAGGAGATGATGATCGGTCCATGACAGGGGTATAACAATTGGAGAACCCCCACCAAGATCATCTAACCACCATCTAGATAAGAAAATCAGGTCAAGGGTGTGGCCTCCCTCATGAGTCGGTCCAGCAATTACTTGCGTCAGGTCCATGGCCGTCATGGAAGCCATGAACTCCCGAGCTAACTCAGATGATCCTCCCAGGGATGGTAGGTTGAAGTCACCCAAAACTATAAGTTTGGGGAACTCAACCACCAACCCAGAGAGAATATCGAGAAGCTCAGGCAGAGCTGCTGCTGTGTGTCTAGGTGAAATATACACCAGCAGCAAGCCCAACTGCGCACCAGGGCCACATCTCAAAAAGAGAGACTCACACCCGACTATCTGAGGACCGGTGGTCTCCCGCGGACACAAGGTCTCCCTCATAACAACCGCCACTCCTCCACCCCTGCCCTGAGCCCGAGGTCGGTGTAGCACCCGGAAACCTGGCGGGCAAATATCAACCAGAGGAATACCGCCTTCTGGGCCCAACCAAGTTTCCGTAATGCAAGCCAGGTCCGCATGCTCACCCTCGACTAGATCGCGGACAAGAGGAGCCTTATTAACAACGGACCTGGCATTCAAATACACCAACCGGAGCTCAGGTGGCTGCACATCCTCGCTCCCGGGACCTCAGGGAAGAGACAGAGGGTCGGAGTGCCTCACCGCTTGCAAGCAGCGGAAAGGCCTTCCCAAAAATCGATACGGCCCTCTGCTCATACACCTGCTGCCATTCCCTAACGTCGTGGGGATAGGTAGTCCCATGACCTGCTCTGGAGCCCCAGAGGCAACCGACCACCGCTCCCCCCCCCGCGATCAATCTCGGCCCTGGCCTGAACAGTGGTTGACGGATTACCCCCTATTCCCGAACAACCAAAAAATCCCACCCCCCTCCCTAACCCCCCCAAAAAGCTTAGCTAAAAAATTTACCAGGGGCCTCTTATTAGATCTATATCGGAGGCCCCTACCCGTGCTCAGCCATCTCTCAGGGTCCCAACAATCGGGCCCTTCATTGAGATTATAAGTAGCTAAAAAGGCGGGTCGCACCCAGGAGGGGGTGACACTCCTGAGGGCGAACAAGTCTCTGCAAGAGTAACAAAGACGCGGCATAAGAAACCAAACCAGAGAAAGGCAGTCCCATATTAAATAATACTTAGGAGGATCTAAAGCAAAGGGTGAATAAATATCCAGACCATCCATCCAGCTTCACTGCCACCTGAGCTGGGCGAACCCCCAGTACAGGCCGACCACCATCCTCTCACGACGGTCGTAGGTCCTGTTCCCAGGGGTGGTCTGAAGACATACTCTGGGTAAGGCATGCCTCCTAGAGCTCTCACCTCTAGGGGCAGCAGATGTGAATTAAGCCCCCTCTCACGGTGGCTTGTACCCAGGACCCTCTAAATCCTTTGCAGGTGAGTACACAAGTTCATACAAGGCCAAAATATAAGACCGTGATAGTCAAGTCTATTAATGGTTAGCCGATTCAAAACACCACCATAGTTCCTCCGCCACTCTATCATTCCAGATGTTAATTCCTGGCCGCAGCTCCATGGGCCCCCCATTATTCAATAGTTGGGCCTTCCAGAGCGCGGCCTTACAAAATGTAACTCCTTCGGGCCTGTTAGCTTCCTCTGGGCCACCTGAGGTTCCAACAGCACCTAATGTTGACAATCGGGGTCATGAAGAACCAGATCTTCCAGGATCCTCCGGAACAACCAGACCAGGCCGGGTTCCAATGGGCCCAACCGGACTCAACCGGCTAGCGCAGACGTTTTCGGGAGTCACCGAGGTCGCAAAACAACAGGTCCTCTGGAAAAAGCGGAGCAACCAGGAAGAGTTAGAATGGGTTGAGGGCCTTATCGCCGTAAACTACTGCTGCAGCCACAAAAACCTCGCTGTAGGCGCCGTCGCTTCCATCACCAAACACTGCCGCCACCGGAAACGGCCCAGAAAATACCGTCAATGCCGGGGAGAGTGGGCCAGAAATCCAATATGCCCTTACCACTGGCACAAGCGGCCCAAAGACGGTCCAAAGCGCAGATGGCACCACGAAGATGGAACAAAGCAGCCTTAAAGCGCCGCTACCGCTACCGCCAACCGCCTGAGCAGAGCCGCCACTGCCGCCGTCGTCGCCGTCAAAAGCAGCCAGATGATGTCTCGTCGTCAAAGCAGCCCGGAGATCAAAGCAGCCAAGATAGTCAACCAAGACGGGCCAAAATGGCCCAAAAATGTTGCCGCCGCCGCAGGCAATCCAAGCACCTGAGGCAGACGCTGCCACCGCTGCCAGAAACGTCCCGAAAATGGCCCGAGAAACGCTGCCGCCGTCAACACAAGCAGCCAGGCCGCCCGAGGCAGACGCCGACGCCACCACCAGGAACGGCCCGAAACGGACCAGAAACACCACTGCCGTCGCCGTCACAGACTGCCAGAGGCCACCCGGAGCAGATGCAGACACCGCCGCCGCCAGAGATGGCCGAGAAAAGACGAAAACCAGCGAAGAAGCGAAGGAAGCGAGGGAAGCCTCAAACGGTGAGCCGGCAGGCAAATAAGCAGGGAGACAGTAGGAAAAGAGCCAGCTTAGCGGCTTGTCTAAACCAACCTAGCAACACCCCCAACACAGAGGGCATAAAAGCGCCCCTGAGGGGCTCCTAGGGACGCCTAACTACTGAGCTTGCAGAGCTCAGCCCAACACATCCGCCAGCACGTCCGCTATTTTGAATAATAATAATAATAATAAAAAAAAAGATAAAGAGGAGAAAAATAACTGAATAAAGATTCATTAATTACACTTACTTGCAACTTGTCTGTCAGTCATATAAATGTTGATGCTGACTTAGGAAAGGCTTTAATTTTCTTCAGAGAAATTTAATGAAAAGTAAATATTTTTGAAGAAAATATTCTGTAATTTTCTGTCATCAACGTATAAATCTTTGTAACTAAACTCTCAGTGGGCTATAACTGTTTACAGGATCAGTCTTAAGCGTATATTATAATCCTTTGGAATTGGAGTTTGTCTCATTTATTAATATATTAGCTCTGTGTTGGCCAAACACTTTAGAGGAGAGAAAGTGTATGAGATGATGAAGAAGACTTTTCTATTGTTTTACTTCCTTACAAAATTCTTGACAAATCAGTTTACCCAATATAGTCTGTTTTTCTTTTCTTTTTTTTTCTCAACAACCACTGGCTTCTAAACATTAATGTTTGGAACAGCTGCAATGAATCTTCTAGGGATTCTGAATTAGATACCTCATAAGTCATACAGAACTCTGAATATTAGTCCTCCCAACCTTAAAAGGTAAAGGTCCCCGCGCACATGCGTGCTAGTCGTTTCCAACTCTAGGGGCCAGTGCTCATCTCTGTTTCAAAGCCGAAGAGCCAGCACTTGTCCGAGGATATCTCCGTGGTCATGTGGCCGGCATGACTAGACACCAAAGACGCACAGAATGCTGTTACCTTCCCACCATAGTGGTCCCTATTTTTCTACTTGCATTTTTACGTGCTTTCGAACTGCTAGGTTGGCAGAAGCTGGGACGAGTAACAAGCGCTCACTCTGTTACGTGGCACTCGGGATTCGACCCGCCAAACTGCTGACCTTCTGATCGACAAGCTCAGTGTCTTAACCCACTGAGCCACCGCGTCCCTTTGCCTCCCAACCTTAGTCTCTATTATTGCACAGCATCATTGTTTTTTTAATCCTGACCCCAGTGTTATTTGCTTCCAGATACTTGTAATACAAAAATAGGCTTTGGAACTTTGTAGATGAAGTTTCAAAGAAATTGCATGAATTCTTCTATTTAAGATGCAATTTTATTTATAGATTTTTAAAAAAAATCTTCAGAGTAAAAAAAATGTTTAAAAACTTATCAACTTATATAAGCTATTTCTAGTCTGGATTTTCAAATAAATAATAAAGAATTGTAACTGATTGCATCATTTGGAACAAAGTAGCTACAAACTATTCCCTAAAGAGATATAATTAGCATTTAATTTTCAAACATAGCAAAAACAAAACAAAACAATAAAGGCTGCTTCCTGAAACAAAAGTCAGTGCATGTATACACTGAACTTTCACTTTTAAAGCTGTTTTAGTTGCTTAATCTCCATTTTTCAAGGAGAAATATCCTAAATGTTTCTACCACCTGAAATATATTTTGAGACCCTAACCCAGGGGTAGGCAACCTTGGCTCTTTTATGACTCGTGGACTTCAACTCCCAGAATTCCTGAGGAGCCAGGAATTCTGGGAGTTGAAGTTCACGAGTCATAAAAGAGCCAAGGTTGCCTACCCCTGACCTAACCCAGCCCTGAGAAATGCCGCCTCAAGCACTGTGTCACAGCCAGCTGCCCCAGTGCCACAGTGGGAAGCGGCAGTTACCATTACATTAATGCCCAATGAACTTTTTGGCTCCTATCCAGTTCACTAAAAAGAAAGATACCTTGACTACAAGAAGGCAGTGAATGTGCCAATCAAGGAAAAAATCCAATATCTAACTTCTTTTGCAGATTTTATCTTCCCTTCTTTATAATTCTGAAAAGAATTTGCCATGAAAAATCTGTGCAATAATTCACAACAATGAATGCCTAACATTTTCACTATGAAGTCCTCTGTTCAACCTGATTTGGAAAACTCAGTAACTGTTTTAGATTCCCAGTATCTGGTGGCTTTTTTATTCTTTGATTTGGCTAAATATAAAAATAGAGACTATTCTTCAATAAATCTTTTACAATTAAATTATCCTGCCTCGTTTATAGAATTTTACAGGATTTCAGAACATCTTGCAGATGTTTCCCACTGCTTCTCATTTCTTTTTCTCTTTCCACAAAAAATCCATTAGAGAAAAAATGGGAATATCTGCATAAACAATATATTTAGCTGATGGTACTAGGCACTGTTCATCTGAGAACACCCAATATAAAATTATCTTGCAAAAATAGAATGGCAAATAAACCAACACTCGCAGGTATTAGAAGTATTTTTCATAATATATAATCCTTTAACTAATCATTAAGATATTTCAGTGGAATCTTTATCCTACATTTGCTTCCTTTTGTTCTAATTCAATTCTACATCTTCAGACATACAAGTTTACTTCTTTCCCCAATAAATATTAAATAACATAAAATGCCTGGATGAACTAAATCAAAAACAATTTAGCTCAGTGTTCAGATTTCCAACAGAGGTCACCACATGCCTCAGAAAACGTGATGATTTAAGTTAATAGTTCTGTCCCACTCTTACTTCCCAACAGCTTTCTTGTCCATTAATAGTATTGAGAAGCATTATATCTTTGAGCTTGAGTTATTTTTCAGTTATTCAGTTATGTTCATCTCACTGATAATCTAGCCAAATTTATACTGTTCATAAACACAACAATGTTTAAGCACACTTCTGTAAACCTCAAATATGCAGAAGTGACCCCTACAAAGAAAGAAAGATGTAACAACAGGCCTCAAATATTTTAATTATGACTTCATAAGCTTAAATATTTTCTAAATGTTGACAGAAAATGTTGAATGGGAGAAAAAAAAAGAAGTATAATAACTTAAAAGGACAGAGGAAAGGAGATCTAAATTTTTAAAAAGTGAGATTGTTAATGTCATTGTTCACACTGAGAAGTTATTTTTAAAAGCAATTTGGATAAAAAAAGAACTACCAATAGAAATAAATGAAAACGTCCAATGCATCTGGGATTAAGTGCCCTATCTCCAAAAATAAATTGGAAATGGGAAGAGGAAAAATTCAGTAGATTGGGAAATGGAAAGCAGCGGCTTGAAACTGAGCAAAAATGCTCCACAATTAAACTTTTTTCTCCTATATCAGTCTATGCTGCCAAAATGTCATCATCTACACACAAGGAGGAGAATAAACATACCTGGGAAAACAACTAAGCAAACATGTATATTGTACTAGTCACTGAGCCTAGTAAAATATTTTTCTAAAACACTATTGGAACAATTATACAGGAAACCTAGATTTTAGGTTTAGGAGCAATTTTTAAAATTTTGACTGAATTTGCAGAAATTAAAAAAGAAAACATGAGAAGACACTATTAATAAAAACAAAACGGAGCTTCACTGACCTATCATAAAGCCAAGTTCTTCCATCGATAATCTCTATTACTTTCAGATCAGAATGGAAACATGTTTTCCATTTTGTTGCTCATTCAGGTTATTTCCACAGAGACCTTTTTGATAAGTTACTTACTGCTTCAGTGGGGCAATTTGTCTTGTTTAGCTCTACCTCCTTTCCTCATGATGCTGTCTTATGCTTTACGTGGGCTGTGATTTAGACAGCCCTCAACCCCATTGTTTTTAATGATGATAACTTTATTGTCACTTTGAATGTACACCAATCGGCATACATCAACATGAAATTTCGTTGCATACAGCTCTCAAAGGGTCACCACCTCCGATATATACTAACTGCTAAAACCAGGGAATTATTTATATACTCCTTGTTCGGGGCCCGCTCAAATTTCACATTGTCCATTTTAGTCTCTAGGGAGTGAACGATGGCAAACAGGACAGATGGAAATGGGGCTCCATGTGGATTAGCCCTCAAATTTGCTTGTATTCTGACAACCTCGCCTTCTTTCCTTTTTCTGATCCTGACTCTTTCACCCTTTCCTTAAAGAGGCCTTGCTTCTTTTTGTCCTGGAGCACGCTGCTGCCGCCGCCACCAACTCCTCCAAAAGCCTCTCTCTCTTCCTCTGGGCCTGCCGACAGCCTCATCCAGTTCCTTCGCTCCATAAGCTCCAGGTCCTCTCCTCCTCTGCCTCCTCTGGAAACAGCCCTGATTTGCAATACAATCCATCACTGGGCCAGCAGTCAGACCTTGCTGCTGGTAGAACAAATTCAAACAGCGCCAACGACTTTTAACGGTCTTACCAACAGTTCCAAAACAACTAGAAACTCGCCATGCCAGCAAAGATTGTCGGTCGTATGTCGTATGTTACCTTAGTTCCACCATGTTGCTCAAACACATTAAAATCTTCCTGATCATGTGGCCTATAGCCCTTACTATCCCTCCCAAAACTATTCGCCTTCAAGAGCCAATGCAGCCGCAGCCATTCCAGGTGCCGCCATCTTAGAACATAATGACATATAACATAACATACTGATCTTATTGATCTTAATGCTCAAATACTGAGAGATGGGGCCTCTCCCTTGTGATAGAATCAGGAAGGGAAGAGGGAAAAGTAGAGCATTACAGATCCTTGGAACTGTCAGATAAACATTTTCTGTTAGAAATTGTTGGCTTGCTTGAATGGGAGAAAGTAGTGGCATTTGAACCTTCCCTCTCCTGTATACACAATTCATTTGTCCTCTGATCTATATACACAACTAATTATAATTCAGTGGTTTGCTCATCCAATTTCTATCCCATTTTTGTTTTAATGGTAATACTCAACATTAAAAATGCAAACCTTATTTTGGAAACAGTTAAATAACTGCTAAAACCAGGGAATTATTTGTTTTCTAATCAACTAGTGTAAGATTTCATTAGTAAAGGCTTTACCATTGCCTTCTTTCATTATCTCCCTTAAGCAAGGTCAGTCCTTCCTCAGCTAAGTTAAACAGCCAGAAGAATTGAACAAACAGGTAAACACACACACACATTTTCAAGATCCACAAGTTGAAAACACATCAAAACAATTGGACAAATAGTACTCACATTCTGATGAAAGAATATGGTACACATGAATAGTTCCATCTTATTTTATGTCAGCGCACTAAAGGCAGAAAAATAAATAGTGCTACCAATATGCTTTTAACTTTTCTTGATCCAATTCACCAAGAGATATCTTTCATTTACATTAAAGCTATTATCCCTTCTGCTTAGTCATATTCATGTTGCTATTAAATCAGGTGGTTGAATTGGTTTTGTGAAAAGGAAAAATATTTTGAGGAATGATACTGTCTGTCATCTAAGACACTCTTACTTCCTAGATCAGCCATGATTTCATTGGTATCTCTCACAAAATAATGTTGATAAAGTTTCTTCTTTCCTCTTGCATGATCTTACAGTGATTTGGTTGTGAGATGCTCAGAGTTTGGTACAAGATACAGACCTACCTACCTACCTACCTACCTACTTACATACATGCATACTTGTTTAGAGTCTAGAACCCTGCATTTACATTTACAAAAGCCTATCTTGTATTCAGTATTCTTGAGATCCCTATTTCCCAAATATTTTCCACTCCAGCTTTTTTCTTGATTGGACTTACTGCATGTCGTTAAAAAAACTTCCACAGATTCCTACTATGGCTAAGAAAAAATAGTTTAATAGCTAGTTTTGGCAACAAAAATATAGAAGAGAACATTATCTAGTATAATAATAAATAAAAATATTTGTTAATACTGGATGGCCTAAAGTAGAAAGAGGCGACATGTATTACGTAATTTTTTTATTTAAGTTTTAGGAAGCTCACATTATTTTAAGCCAGGCTTTTAAAACAGAATACATTTTATTGTATCAAAGCCACAGTTCTTTGAGAAACTTTCATTGCTGATTTCTTTTCATATATTTTAGAGCAGTGTCATGCAATTATTTAGATTTGTTTCCGAAATGCTGTTTCATGTCTTGCAGGTTAATGAATTCAGTATCTGTTGGCAATTTCTCTTTCCAGAATAGCATGGCTGCTCCAGAAGCTATGTAGCAGTCTCTCTTCGATTTACACTAAACGCTACAGTTCAGTGACCATTCCAAGTTATAACAAGCACTGAAAAAGGCAACTTATGACCATTTTTCACACTTACAGCCACTGCAGCATCTCCATGGGCACATGATCAAAATTCAGATGCTTGGCAACTGACTCATATTTATGAGGGTTGCAAAGTTCTGGGATTGTTTATAATATGTACAAAAGTCACTTAACAACTGTCTTGCTTAGCAACATAAATTTTGAGCTCAATTATGGTAGAAAGTCAAGGACTACTTGTACATTTGGAAGCACCCTTTCAGAACTGAATTCAAGATACCGTACTGCTCCATTTTACATGTGAAACCAAAGCTTATTGTAAAAATTATTATTTTTTCTATAACTATGGAAATATTTAATAAACAACAATTTCACGTTCTTTTAATTTGGATCAAGATTTGCCAGAGCAAGTAGCAACATTGACTAATTATATCAGATCAAGTTGGTGTTCACTCTTAGCAACCACATAGCAACATACAGTACATATAATGTAATGGGTGTCATGTGTACAAAAATAAAAATAAAAATCAAGATTGTTTTCTCTAATCACTTTCCATTTCTTCCCTGCATACTTTTCAAACTCAGTATAATACAATAACAATTTTTTGGATATTTTGTGTTAATAAGTTAGTGTAGATTGATGCTATAACTTCAGCAAATGTGAACAGATAATTAGAGTTGATGTCATACATTTTTTAAATAAGCCTCTGGGTAAGGAAAATGTAAAGATACAATTAACATCTTTTTCCAAATAATAGAAATGGACCACACCCATGAACAATCTGCTGAACTGAGTGCTTAATTTAATTTACCAGGCCTTAATTAATTGTGCAAATGATAGAAACTTGAAATTCTATTGCCAAAAACGTTTGATAAATAAAGTGTTGGCTCAATAGCAATTATCAAGAATTCATTAAGTGAAAACTATGCCAATTCTTAAAAACAAAACACCACTTCTCCTATAAATAGTTATACAATATTGTATTACTGAGAATGTGCTGCAAACTCTCCAGTTCATTACCTTGCAGGGAACAATTGTGACTTCACTTTATTTACGATAATTATAAACAGATGTTATATGAACCTTCATTTGTAAGTGATGACATTTTCTCTTTACATAACTGAAAATATATTTCTTTTCTGCCAGATTATTACAGACATTTGCAACTTTAATTAAACAAAAGTCTAGTGCTATTTACAGAATACAACTACATGTGATGTTCACTTAACTATCAAAACTTGAGACCAACTACTCCTTCTCTAAGTAATAAGGTCATTAAGCGGGACATCACATCACGGTAACTTCCAATTTTACTGACAGATTCTCCATTGATTCTGCTTGTGTGGAGTCAGCTTTGAAGCATGCAAATAGTGTTGATGTGAATGCAGGATGCTGCAAAGTAGTAAATTCCTGCTGGTTGCAAACTCCATCATATTAATTGTCATAACTTAAAACAGTGGCTATACAGGGCAATCATTACAGGACGACAACCTAGTATTGGTGTAATGGTTAAAGCATCAGGGTAGGAATCAGGAAACCATGAATTCTATTTCCACCTTATGTGTAAAGTCAGTTGGGTAACACTTTCTCTCAGTCTAGGAAGGACGCAATGGCAAACCACCTCCCAAAATCCTTTTCAAGAAAACTGCAGGGACTTGTCTAGAGAATTGGACATGACTGAATTGGGGAAGAGAGAGGAGGGAAACTACTTGGTATTAATATCTTGCTGTTCAGAATTATTGGTATATTTCTTGTTTGATCTTAATTTACCAGGTTTCTAAAGGTATGGCTAGAACAGTTTTTAACAGAAATACTCTTGGATTCACTCTAAGGTTTCCAGGTCTTTATCTATACCCACAATATTATCACTGAACAATGGTGCCCATGGAGTCATGAGCAGATTGCCATTTGAATTATAGTCAGCAGAATTTTTTTCTCTTGTTTTCTCTCATGTACTGAAGAGTTTGGGATGCTGCTTTTTACTAGTGCTATTAGGATATTATTCTTTATCTATCTGGCCCAATACTTGATGTGTGGGATGCTAGTGGCATCACTATACCTGTTCTTACCATAATCTTATTGAAGCACTATTCAAGGTGGGTGTCAACAGCAGCTTGAATATCCAAATAAAGTAGCTACCCATGATTCATTCTTGACACTGGGCCAGTCAGTCTATTCCTGGTCTACCTAGACTATAGGGTTCCTCAAGAATAAACATTTTTTGTAAAAGTATATCTGGGCATGTGTGTGTATCTTGAAAAATGATTTTATGTATAGGTATACCTATATACATCTGTAATAATGAATAAGAGAGCCTGTTTGCAGTAATGGACTTGTACATGTAGTGACCAGAATTCAAGAACAGGCACCAAAAATAAAAAAATCATGCACATGCCCACATGCCCAATCTTAATTGAAAAATGCTTTTCACAGTAAGAAGAAAGAAGAAAGTTGCAGTGATCTTCAGAAGAGTTGGTGGATTCCAGGATTCCCTGTTGGTGTAAATGGCATTTTTGCTGCTGATGTTACTATCAATTGGTCTCTTAATTTTGGGGAATACTTATTTGGATCCTGGATTTCAATCCTGACATCCTGCCCTGGAAGCATTCTTTATGCCATGTATTTATTATTGATTTTACTTTTAATATGATCAATATGCTTCTCTTACATAATCATCATCATTATCATTGACAAATTCATTATCAGTCAATTGCAAAAGGCGGCCTTACTAGGAACTGCTTCCATCCTGCGATGATATCTGTAATACCATCAAACATTCACATCTGTCTATCCCAGGTCCTTGGTAAGGACTCAATAGGTGGATAAAAATGCCAAATCAAGTCTGAACATCTGGCTGACTGTGCGATGATCAATATAATAATAATAATAATAATAATAATAATAATAATAATAATAATAATAATAATAATAATAATAATAATAATAATTATTTATGCAGAGATGTGTGTATAACATACCGTTCTGACCCCATTCTCAAAGGCCTGGCGTGTTAAAGAGGCTGGTCCATCAACTGTTTTTCCATCATCATCAGGACCCCAGCTAGCGCTGTAGATATGTATATGCTGGGGATTGAGGCTTAATGATTTTGCTTCTACCATGTCTGTAACATCACCATCTAACATCCGCACTCCTTGGGGGGAAAAAGAAAATTTTGATTTGATATAATGCATTTGTATGTCCATTTAGCAACACATAATCCTTTTTGGTGGTTTGTAAGAAACCAACATACAATATTCGCAATATATATCCTCCCAATTAAAAATAGAATTAGTGAACTCTCCTTATAACTATGACAGAGTAAAAGAAATAATTAGTCTCTCTAAATAAATATTTCAGGTTCTGAGTGTTACTTAAGAGGCTGGGTTGAATCAGTTGAGCCTTTCTGGATATCTTGTTTCATAGCTACTAAATGGTCCTGTCTTTAGTAACCCACTCACTACATTTCACTAGCAGGAACATCTTGAGCACACTAATTGTTCAGGAAAGCTACTTCCAAGATATTAAGGGCTCTATGAATAAGAACCAAAATTTGAAATTAAATTGGGAAAGAACTGAGACAAAGTGCAGTTAGGAAATAAATGCATTGGCATAACAACATAGGAATGGAAAAATCTTTCCTTATATTCACCCACAAAACTTTCAGTACTTTGATCATTTAGTTATTCATTATGTACCATTCCCTGTTGCATCTTTCTATCTATTGTACTAATTTATATCTGCAAATATATAAAATACACTTAAGAGTAATTACTACACTGCACAGTAAATAAAACATTAACCAGTAAAGTTTTTTAAAAATTACTTGATCAGAGATTCCCAAACATTCTCAGTTTGTGGTACATCTATTAGTTTTAAAACTGTATGCCTCTGTGCCCCAAGGTGTCACAGCAAATTTACTAATAGTTACATTCATTTAGTAGGGAAAAAAAAGTCCTGTGGTGCCCGTCAGATCATAGCAGCATCGGGAGTACCATGGAGCAGTTTGGAAACCACTGTACTAGTTCGCTATCCAATTCAAACACTTGCTAAAATAGAAATATTCTGATATGCTTGTAAAATTGGGTAGGAGTGGAATCAAGCATCTTTTGCTTTTGCCTTTACTGAAAAGGGCATTAAATCTACCTAATCTAATTCAAACAGGAATGGATTGCGGAATCAACAGGCAGACAGTAGCACTGCTAATACCTTCCTTCATATGTTCTACTCAGCAAGAATGGAGCAATGAGCAGCTTAACTACATTGGAAATGTGACTGAAGAGATGGCCTGGCTGCTATAAAGAAGTCATAATCAAAGGATGGGGTGACACCAGGTAAGCCTCATAAATGATTTCTTCTTGGCATAATGAAAGGACCCAGTGCTTGCATGCTTTTGTGAACAAGGTGCTGTAACTCTTGCCTTATACCCTAAGATAGATTGCATCCATTCTTCTTCTCTTTCTTGCTACCTCAGTTAACTGGTGGACTTTGGTTGGGCACTGACTTGCCTCAGTTCTTGCAACTTGTAATCTGTCTAGAAGGAAGTAAGCCTGACCTGACTATCAAAGGCTGACACTCTTTGCAGGAAAAGACAGCAATTGCCTGTAGCAGGAAACCAAGCTCAGGATAACTGCATGCCTTTTGGAATGTGTGACAAGCAAGCAAAGTGACTAAATAAAACAAAATAAGTAAATACTGAACAAGACTGGCATGATTCTTCACATTAAATCAGCAGTTTGAGTCAACAGTTGTTCATTTCTCCAGCTCTACAGGTGGACCAGTAGTTGACCCAAAATACCCGGGAAAACAACTCCTCCCAGAACTAGAGCCAAAGTGGTAGGTTCTACCATTTTAATCTATAAAATCCTGTCAGAAGTAATCTGTTGGAGGTATGAAATTGCCATATAATAATATCAGTGCTGTCTAATGATTTATTTTTGTAAGTGATGTATCCACTTGAAAGCACAAGTGAGGAACAAATTGTATGATTGCTGTCACCAACTTGTTGAAAAATTCTAATTAATCTATTTATAATTTGGATTGATTATACATTTAGCACAATTAAACCCTAATCTAAAATAAATCTTCGTTCAAAAATGACATATAATTCCATCTCAGTTCTAGATGACGCAAGTGATTAGTATGAGTATGTTGTCTGATGTCCAACAAATGTGGGCATTTCAGAAGGAAAAATATTTTTTAAAGTGTAATAAGAGGCACACACAAAAAAAAAGAATTAAAAAGGCAAAGATGACAAGAACTGGACAGGAACTAAAAGAAACAAACCCATACAATCCAAGTAGATTGTGCAATGCAATGCAATTTCTATTATTTAATTAGAAAGAGCAGTTTCAAATTGATGTGATACTAAGATGTACAGAAGCCATGTCTTAACAAGCCATGATAAACATAGTAACCATTTTCTCATTTAAAAAACACACCAATATTTATAATTTAAATTAGCATATTGTATTTAAATAACAACTTTGCTCTTATCAAATTGTTAAAATTCTAATTAACACAAGTCTTGATTGTTTTATTGGTATATCTCTACTTTTCTCGTCTCTTGCTATTACTATTACATAATTGAAACTGCATATTGTATATACTGTGAAATCTATACAGCAATTTCATGCCCTGTAAGATTAAACATATGTTAAGGCACCAGACTGGAAAGCAGGAGGCTGTGAGTTCTAGTCCCGCCACAGCTATGTTAACTAGCTGGATGATTTGAGACTAATCATTCTTTCTCAGTCCAATTTAAATAGGAGAAAGAAAGATTATTATATATCCTGGTCACTTTTATAAAAAGTCTAAAATAAATCAATAAAAAATACCAATTCCATTGTAAACTTGTCTGAATGAAAAAAGAATGACCTCTATTTATATTAATTTAAGAATAAACATTTCTTAGAAAGATTATTTTCTATGGAAATTGAAGGTTTTGCTTCCAGAGATAGTACACAGAAAACAGTACTTCATAGTTTATTCAGTAAGATAAACTGATTTAGATGTGAACTATTTACTACACTATAGTTACAGTTAGATGATGGTTTCCTGTTATTAAAACATTTACATGTGTTTACATTTGTTGATGGTCCCTGAAGTACTTCACTGAGTTGTATCACCAATCCATTTCAAAATAATACCTTGTTGCACTTAATGAGACATTAAAACTGCTCACAGCATTATTTTTGCCTTTTAATTTCCTGTACTAATGTGCCAAATCAGTACAGTGGCTTAAAATAGCAATAGTAACAGTACTTAAACTTATACAGCACTCTCTGATCAGTTTACAGTGTCAGCCTATTGCCCCCAGCAATCTGGGTCCTCATTTTACTGACCTCGGAAGAATGGAAGGCGGAGTCAACCTTGAGCCAGTAAGGACTGAACTCCTGGCTATGGGGAGAGTTAGCCTGCAATACTGCATTCTAACCACTGCGTCATCACAGCTCTTAAAATCAAAGCAATTCTTACTGGAGTATGAACAATTCTATTTGTGCGAGAGATCTAATGACATTTTTGCTACACTCTCCTATTCCATTCTAAAGAACTGTCAACAATACAGTAGAAGCAACAGCATGGATGATCCATTTCATGAACAGAGGCCTATACAAATACATATGACTCTGATCTCCCTGTGTGCACTTTTACATACCCACAACTGATAACCATGCATAAATATCAGCATATGCCTATACCATTTTAATATATTCTTGTTTTGGCCTCATGTTTTGTCCATGCCATGCCATGCCATACCTCCCCCCCTCCCATTCTTCCTAGCAGAAATCATCTAGCTTTAAATAAGTATGCCTAGACTTTCTTGCTTGCATTGCTCATTTGAGATCTCTATACAAATGTTCAGTTTGGGAGCACTTCTAGCAGACATTTTTCTTGATTTTCCAGACATGCTATGTAATTTTCATTTCTCAACAGTAGTTTACACCATTGTAATTGGTAGCTGACAGATTTAAAGATTTTATAAACATATCCTTCACCTGTTTTGCAAGAGTAAGCTACCTTAATTATAAAATACTCAGACAGCTGACGTTTGAAGGCAGACAAAACCAAAAAACATAACCTGAACTGTTAGAAAGGTTGGAGCATTTGTTTCCCTATGGAATTTTTTTCCCTACTAAGTGCGGGCTTAATAAGTCAATCACTTTCTTCCTTGTTAACAACTTTACAGGGAAGAAAAACAAACAAAAGAAAAGTCTGAATCTATTAGGAGTGTGTCCGAACGTTTTCATATTCACTGTTTCCTAATTCAACTGCACATAAACAGCAGGTATACATTCAGTTTTCAGAGAGATATCATGACTGACAGGGTCCTTCTTGGAACGTGTAAAAGAGCTGAATAGGATGGAGAAACCAGAGGCATGGCAATCAGGTTGACTCCATCTTTCATAAGCTTAATCGAGATGTTCCAAAGGAAGGGGCCATCTGCTATGGGGAAGGCACAGGGCATCTGGGCTGCCCCAGTCAGGTCAGCAGAGGGAAAAGAAAAGGCAGATATCTTGTGCAGACAACTGTTATAGAAGGCAGAAGGCAGAAGTGCTCAAAGCAGAGTGCAGCCACAGGCACAGTATTGCATAGGTAACCTGAGTCCCAAATCTCCTATACGTGTTTTGTTAAATATAGTTTCTCTATCTAATGTTTTATATTGGAATAAAATAGGTACAAATAAAAAGAACCACCTGTATGTAAGACACAACTTCAGTTAATTTAAGGAACATCAATAACTAATCATCTAAACTTAAGAGGCTGTATTATTTCATGAAGTTTCTTACAAACTTTTGTTGAAGCCATTCATCTCCCCCAAAGATTTATACAGCCTAAAAGTTGTAGAAGGGAAATAAAAGTAACATACTAGCTATAGTATGTTTTTACTAGCTATAGTAATTTTCTGCAGTGAAGTAATAGTGAAGGTATTTTTTTCTCAAAGACTGTATGCCACCATAAAGAGAAGGCTTATCACTTATGCTTAAGCACCTTTACGTTAGATAAATGCAAAAATAAGCACATAAAAATGTCTTGTAGAATAAAACTATACACATACTTACCAGGGATAACTGCCACAGTTACTGAACAAAGTGACTTCGTTTGACTTATATACTGCTTTATTAATTTTTAAGTATTATTTTAAAATAATAATTACACTTACCTCCAATTCTGGCATTAAATGCAATTCCTACTATACAATGTGAGTTATTGGCTGTAGCTGCCACTTCTCCAGCACAACGCGTTCCATGCCTATAGGAAGGAAAATATTTTAAATTAAGTGACATTAATGCAAACAGAAGCATTTTTTAAAGATTTTAACAATTCAGGTATGAAGCAAGCTAAATTTACTTCAAGAAAGTGACACCGTGGGGATGAAATAATTCACTTTGATGAAGTAAAGCAATGATTCGGTTTGCCTCACTGGAACAATTCTGGTGGCCTTCAGCTTGACCTCTTCAGGCCAGTGCTACAACTTCCAGTGTCCGAAAGGTGCTTTTTCCAGAGACAACTGGATTTTCTTTGTTTTTCCTTGAAGATGGTTCGCTTTTCATCCACAGCTCAGAACTGAAGAAGCTTCTTGGATGAGAAGTGAAACGTCTTCAAGGAAAAACAAAGAAAGTCTAGTTGCCTCTTATAGAAGCACCTTTGGGACAACAATGATTTGGATGACTGAGAATCTCTATGGATTCTCTTCCAAGGCTTTCCAAGGCCAGGTTGGGCATCATTCAGAGTCTGGAAGCACTTTAGGATTCACTGAAGAGGGTTCCCCTCACCTTTCTTTGATAGTGTGAACTCTGCAGGAAAAGCTGGGTTTGGGTTCTGAAGAACTCAGATGTAGTCACTTTACTTTGCTCTTAGAATACCTGGTTCTCAAGGACTTCTTTAGAAAAATTCCTTTCTTCAGGAATCAAGACTAGATTTATGATCAAGTGTCACTGCAGGCATATTACTGCCAGATAAGACAACTGAACAGTACTGATTTATAGAAAAGCATCTTAAAATATAACCGGAATCCATACAGTATATGATCATATTTTAATCCATAAATGTTTGTTTAAATGTAGCGGAAACACAACATAAGAATTGGGAACATAACCCTGAGAATTGATGAGGTAAAGAATCATTATCAAGCAATTTAAGAAATTGCTTTTATGCAGTAATTAAAGCCCACAGATATTCTGTAAAAATGCTTTAGTTTAAGGTATAAGGATGTGCAATAACTTTAATATCTTTTTGTCACACATGAAGAAAATTCTGGTGGCTGGAAAGGAATTAAGAGCCACATCTTGTTAACTATGTGATCTACTTCAGTTTTAATTATTTTTGTAAAGCTAGATTTGTACAAGTAAAGCACCCATAAACTTAAAACTACACAGAGACGTAAAGAACTAGACAGGCTGGCCCAATTATTGGCTGGCAACATGATAACAATACAGTTACCTAGTAACTATCTGCTGTATGTTCATAGCTCTTCTTCGAACTGGACAACAAAACAAAACTGGACAATCATATGTGCCATTCTTTGGTGATGGATTTTGGATATTTTTTTGCCTTAAAATATATTTTAGTCCAATGTATTTATTTCGCTTATTTAGTTCCCCCTTTATTTATTAGTATAAACATAAATGGAAGAAATGGCAGATCTATATTGAAATGCAATGATGGCATTCAAAAAAATGGGTCTGAAAAAGATAGGCAGTATACAAGATTTGCATACTTTCCTCATAAAATCAGTTATATCAATTTTGTAGCTATGCCTCATCACCAGTTAAAATTAATGTAATATAGATTTATAAATCTATTATTAATGTGTCCAAATGGTAAATAAAATCACTTTTTCTACATGAAAAAATATGTTGAAACAATGCAATCTTTTCATAGTAATAAAACTTTGCACATTTCATATGTGCATAATCAAAACTTTGAGCCTGTACAGTGCATTGTACATACTTCTATACTAAAGCAAGCTGGAGAACTCAAATCTCAAAGGCTATCGAAACGATATTTAAATGGATATTTAAAAGGATTTTTAAACTTTAGAAAGTAATTAGTCCTTTTGTTTGTTTACATTTTGCAGGAATTTAGAAGAAATTATACCATAGAGTACCAATAGACTAGTTCTTGAACTGTTGGGAAAAGACATTATCTAGGCTTCTTTTAAAGAACTGTAATTATCCTGAAAGAGGATAATAAATAATAAAATATAAAATCAAATCTGACACATGTGTTCATCCATAAATCTGAACATAGTAATGGCATTCTCAATATAGAATTCTAATCTGTTTTCAATGTATATATACAAACATGCGTACACTTATAACAATTTCCTCACAGGATATTATTGTTGTTTCAATGCTGCTCACCGTATTCTATCCCTCATATTATTTTTCCTGAGATTTACACTGAATATCTCTTTCTTCTTCCACAATCTTTCCTCAATTGCAGTTCTACAGCTTCTGATGTCTGACACTCCACTGTCTTTTGAAAGTTAAAACAAAACAAAACAAAATACAGCTTTATTCAATTTCTCTCTGTCCCTGAAATTTGCTAGCGAGTTTAAGCCTTTTCAACATACAGGAAACCTCAGCTGAGAAATGAAAATGAAGAGTAAAAATGAATGTAATGATGAAAGAGTATATTGTAGAGGCAAGAAATTCCTATTAGATAAACCAGAAAACTAGTGGCTTTGTTGGCAATATAAATAAAGCTCATAATGATGTGATAAACTTAGTCAATAGCAAAGATCAATATTTTCTTATGCTGGTGTGATTATCTTTCAAATTCTTTCTGCAATAACACATAATATACTAAACAAAACACTAAAATGTGATGCCTTTTATGCTGTGGAAGTTAATGATAGCAAAAGGAAGTCACAAATGTTCACGTTATTAGCCATTTACCCCAAGTACGTCAGCAATGTTTGTGCAGCTGTGCTGAAAGAATTTCAAGGGATTAAATGTTATTTTCTTCTGTCCTCTCTGCTCATCTACTGATCCACCTGCTGCTTTGGATGATAACTTTCTTAGAAGTAGCAACAATTCACAATAAAAAAATAGGGCTTTATTTGTGGTTTATGAAAAATATACCATAACTTTTGATAATATAGTAATAAAATTATTTCAAACAAAATTGAAATGAAAAAGTTGGGCATGCATGTTCAAAGTAGAATGTTGTTAATGAAGAACAGACAAAAATGTTTTATAATTGGATACTAATATTTTAAAGTTGCTAAATATTCATTTTCCTATTCTGAATCCAGCATTCATGCTGAATCCTGGTTACATTTTCTTCGCCAAATAGAAGAAGAAAGAGATAAAATGTTTTATTTACAAATCTACTGTAAACAGACCGACCAAGCTAAGAGAACCAGAAAAAAGTACATGTTTCTCTAAAATTGCCTAATGAATAAACAGACATACCAAACTGTTGTTTTTAATTTTCTACACATACTTTTCCACATTCAATAGTAATAAAGCAATCTTAGCTTCCTGCATGACACATTGTGGGAACAGTTAAGTACACATTAAAATCCACTGTCATTATCGATAAAATAAAGAGAGTGGAGCAATGGCTGGTTTCAGATGATGCTTCAACACAGCTGATTTTTGTTGTTATTTAATAGGCAAGAATAATGTAACGGCTAAGTGAATTAAAAGCTTTGAGTGAATTACAGTTCAAAATCTATGCAGGAAAAAAAACACAGAATCCAACTAAATTGCATGCATATAATCTTTCCAATGCTTTTTTTCAAAAGAAGAGAAAAAGTCATGTATTGCAGTCATCTGTATCAGTGAAAAGAGATCTTTCTCATCTCTGGAACTGACCTTGATATTTTATAAAATAGGTTTATTGGTTCCAAGATCAAGAGTTTTTGGTTTTTCTGTTACGAGATGCAAGAGTAAAGTATAGGGAAAGTGCGTTTTTTTCCAAATTCTGAAATTCTTGTTTATTGAGAAGCTTTAATGGTGCTATAAAACTTTGTTTCAGGATATATGGTGCTATATCACTTATGTGGTATGCATATATTTCACATCTTGTTACAGATTCCATTTGTTTTTCTAATAGAGTTTTAGAATTTAATGGCTGTTACTTTGGATGAAAAATGAATCAATTCACATTATGGGAATAGGTTTGATCTATCTCAATTAAGGGAATGCATTATATTAAATGGTTTTTTAATTTTAAAAGTCTAAAAATCAGCTGTGAGCTCTCAGATGCACAAAATGCAAGAGAATGCAATAATATCTGTAGCTCATGATTGAACTGTTAAAGGCTTGGTGCTCTGTGAGCTTGATTGAACTCCTTACATAGAATGGTCAGGATAGAACTTGGAATAAATAAATTGAAATCAGATTCATTGGTAAAATTAGATTATTTGTAAAGTGAAAATATGTATCTCTTCTCCAATTATCATCCAAATAATAATACTGAAATAATAAAACAATATCTCAGCTTAAACCTACCCAATCCTAATTATGAATGAAAATGTCCTTACTGGTTTCCTGGGAAGAAGATACATTAATGTAATACTAACACCAAGTAGGCATATCTCTTTTTCTCAGAAAAAAACTAAGAATAAATTGAATCTATTTCTGAGAGTTAAATGTATATTCTGTAATTTTGCAACTTAATTTTAACTCTGGACAAATAAATTCATTTTATCTTTCTTCCATTTACTTTTAAATAGTTTGATGTTTAATCTCATTAAAGTTGATTTAATCCCATTAAAGTTGATTTAATCCCACTAGTTGATTTCTCTGTCTCCTTTCAGAAACAACTTGAAGAAACTGTTCTTGTAGAAGATCTTAAAATGATGAAGTAAAGCATGGTCATTTGGTCCCATCCTCACATTTAAGTCTCCACTGATTATTACTGATGCTGCTGGAAATTTATCTAAACAAGTGAAGATAAAAGTTTCTATATGTACCCAAGTGAGCATTTATTTTAAAAAAGGGGAATCCCAAAGGTGCTTTTTCATGAAGCAACTGGACTTTCTTGTTTTTCTTTGAAGACGTTTCACTTCTCATCCAAGACACTTCTTCAGCTCTTCAGAGAACTGAAGAAGCTTCTTGGATGAGAAGCAAATGGTGTTCAAGGAAAAAAAATAAGAAAGTCCAATTGCCTCGTGAAAAAGCACCATTGGGATAACTATGACCTGGATGACTGAGAATCTCCATAGATAAAAAAGGGAATATAAACATTAAAAGTAAAATTTCAAATTGATTGGATGAAAGCAAAGAGGCTTCATGCCATGGCTTCAAAAAAGGCAGTGAAACATATTTAAATTCCAAAGCTGGACAAAGCTGTCACAATACCATCCTCAAGTCTCCTTCCTGCATTAGTTGGGGTGGCCGAAATTAGTTGACCCATCCATCTCAACTTCTGATGCAGCCCAAGTGTCCTGGAGGAAAAGGATATCAAATTGTGATAGATAACAAAAGAAAAGGTTGATCTTTTAATGGTGCTGACCAGCCTGCAATATTCCAGTTTAAAAAGGAGATTACATTATCATTTGAAGGCAGTCATGTGGCTTGATTTTGACTTTGGCAAATCAATGATGTAAAATAGTTGTGTTCGGTTGAAAAAATCAATGGCAAGCAGCCAGGCCTCCTCTAGGGCTTGGTTTATCTCATGCAAATTCTGTAACTGTTCCTGGGAATTTTGCTCTGAGAAATTGAAATCATCACAGTATACATTACAGCGACTTCATTCAATACACTGGGTACAAGATTGATGGTTTTTGCTCTGCATGATTGAATTGGCAAGAAGACTGCCTCCTGATCCCTACCTAGTAGTTACAGTTCTAATTGGAAATCTCAGTGTGTAAGAAAATTTCTCATCAGCTATAATGGTGGCTTGGGTTGGTCCCACAAGATTGCTTAATGGCTCATAAGGATCTAGGGAGCTTTAGTGTGGGCGACGATAACCATTCCATTCTCCACCAAGAGGGTCAGCAATTTAGTATCAGCAATTGGAGAAACAAGGTCTATCAGTAACTGTGCTATAGCCATTGTAACCAGTAGAGTTGTCTTCATATTTTCACACTTATGTAGTACATTATCTTGTTCATCCCCTGGTTCATCTGGGTAGGAAGAGTCTTCATTTAGTAAATCTAACTGACCACAAAAGCCTCACTTTCTCAAATCTGGAGGTGGTGCAGCAGGAGCCTTGGAGGCATCTGGGATTGACTTAAAGTGGTTATTTGACATAGCTGGTAAAGGTAAAGGTAAAGGTTCCCCGCACATGTGTGCTAGTCGTTTCCAACTCTAGGGGCCGGTACTCATCTCCTTTTCAAAGCCGAAGAGCCAGTGCTTGTCCGAGGATGTCTCTGTGGTCATGTGGCCGGCATGACTAGATGCCAAAGGCGCACGGAGTGCTGTTACCTTCCCACCGTAGTGGTCCCTATTTTTCTACTTGCATTTTTATGTGCTTTCGAACTGCTAGGTTGGCAGAAGCTGGGATGAGTAACAGGCACTCACTCTGTTACGCGGCACTCGAGATTCGACTTGCCAAACTGCCCACCTTCTGATCGACAAGCTCAGCATCCTAACCCACTAAGCCACCGCGTCCATAGCTGACATAGAGTCAAATAAAAGTTTGATCTTTTTATCACAAAAAGCTCAACGAAAGATTCAAGCAAAGCTAAATAGGCACTCATTTGGGATGGTAGGTTGTTTGAAAGATAGAAGGATTTGCTTATAGGGAGCCATTCAACAGCACATAGATCTATCTAGCTGTATTGGCATTTAAAAAGTTGTCCTAGAGACGCTACTATTGTTTTCCTAGAATTAGCAGCTGATATTATAACTAACCAAAAAATGATCTGAACCAGAAAAAATACTTCAGCATCTGAATGTGAAGAGCATCTCCTTTGTCTTATCAAGAGTTACAGAGTTATTAGAACAAGCATTTGGGTATTGTGGCATGTGTCAGATTGTTTTACTTTTTCTTTAATTGCTTGCTCTTTTACTGTCCATGTGCCCAAGTTATGACGACTAGGTGAATCAGTTACATCAGTTTTGATAGGTGTAAAAAGTCCAGTTTCATGCTTTTGAATATATATCACCTTTTGCCATCTCCAGTTAGTATTTTATGGTTGAGAGTTGCTCAAATATAAAAATCACAACTGAACTGTGAACAGCATGTTTTGCGATAAACTCTGTTGAGTTTCCCAAGAGAGCCTCTCCCTCTTCTGATTTCATTTTTTTTTATCTTTAAGCTTATTTTCAATTCCCCTGAGGCTGGTAGAATTAATTGCAATGGTGACACAAAATAAGAGCCCATGATGGACCTCCTATTTAGTTCATCCCTGACAGATAAGGAGAGCTTTGACAGTTGTTGTTTTCAGTTCTGTTTGAAGATCCTATTCCAGTGCATCAAATTTGTTTAAAGGAGAATTTCTTTTACTTACAGATCCTTTTCATGCAAAGTGTTCTTCTGTCTTTTGGTTGTTTAGCTGACATCAATAAAGGGGGAGAGTCTGGGCTGGTGACATGTCATTTCTTTCTTTTTTCCATATTGTTCTGGTCCACAACAAGTCTTTTATCTGTCCCTTTACCTTAACATTTGTCTCACCCAAAACAATTTTTTAAAAAAGTTGCATTAAAAAATCTAAAAAAACTAATAATATAATTAAGCAGGCAGGAACTTAAAAATTATTATTGGACTAATAGTTCCATCCATCTCCAACCTCAGTAGTTTAACACGTGCCCTTTGTAAATTCAAGATAAGAAGGGTTTCCAAATTATTGTTCTGATTTATTACTGTATGTTCTTTTTAGTTACTAAGACATCAGTTGGTTTCAAATGTAAATCCATTGTGGCATTTTTTTCCCCATATCATTCTTAGAGTCTGGGATTTTTTTTTTTAAAAAAAATCTGTTTACAAATCCACATTCAAATCAGTCTCAGTCTGTTTTATCCAATAAAATCTATTCATCTTCTATATCCTCTGTTAAATCCATGCCTATAGTATCAGACAATCTTGTAAGTAATTTCTGAGCATATTGTTCCCAAACAGTCTTAACTTCTTCTATAGACAAATAGTACTGCTCCATTGTATTAATGAGTGTCTTCTCCTTCAATTGTAATCCTTAAGTTTTCTCTGGTTTCCTTTCATCAACTTTCAAAGTCCCCTCTTATCATGTTTATCTTCTGATCAGCAAAACTTTCCCACGGGTAGATTTCTTACAGATAATTTCAAATTTTTCACATTGTCTTTTATAAAATTTTAAGCACTCCTCAGACAATATTATTTCAAGTGCATCTAGCCCTTTTATTTGGTCTTTAAACTTCCAGTCCCTCTTGTTTTCCAAAAATTACAAAGTTTTTCATTTTTAATCCTTACACTTATATAAATTTCTTTCATCCAGGATAAAAATAAGTTATCCATGTACGAGGAAACTTGCCCTTCAGAAGAGTCTTAATATTCAACAAATCAACAGCAAGCAACCTCCTAAGTAGGTAAGGGAGGAAGTAGCCGAATGAAGGATCTGATGTGAAAGTACTGATCCATGACTTAGGCAAGTTAATTTCCCCTTGGCCTCCAGAGCTCTCAAGTCCTCCGGAGATTGCTATTTTGTGATCTTGGTATAGTCAAACTCTGTATGGAGCAAACTTGTTGATGATCCTAATCCTCTCTTCCACACGGGGAGCACTTGATTAGTTCTCCAGCACTTCTTATTGCAGCAACCATCCACCATTGTTTCCCTGGAAGCCGACATGTGTTCATTATCAAAATAATCTATGGTTAGGATATTTCAAGAGTAAAGAAATATTTCTGATACTGATGTCTAGCAACCTATCAGGGGCCTGGATTGTGTTACAGGCAGTTAAAACTTGCCAGAAATTGTACTAAATACTAATCTTACTAAAACAGGTAAGAATATGATTATTTTCTAGACTAAATCCAATCATTATAAATTACCTTTATATATGCATGCAATTTATGTCCCACCATTTGTTCAGGACTTCAAAGTAGCACAAATAGTGCATCATCTTCCTACTTTATCCACAAAAAAAAGATTGTGAAATAGGTTGGGATGAGAATGAAAGAAACATAAATGTGAATTTCCCTATGCCCGTCCAACAGTATTTTTTATAAGTTTGCATTCATCACAACAGGAAGCTGCTACTTATTACAAAGATAGAATTTGGAGAGTAGATTAGTCTATAATTTAAGTCATGTCTATCACCACATATATTAAGTTAGCTAAACTGACATAATACAACACAAGCATACACATATTGGGCATCCATCAATGTTTTGATGATTTATGATCCAACTCCTAAATTTTATGACATAAGCCAGGGGTGTCAAACTCAATTTCATTGAAGGCCACATCAGCGTTGTGGTTGCCTTCAGGGGGCCAGGTGGGTATGGCCAGGGTGGGCGTGGCCTACTGGGTGGGCATGGCTAGAGTGCGTATGGCCTACTGGGTGGGTGTGGCCAGCTCTACATTGTTCGCATCAAGGGTGCCTATGGGGGATTGGGCAGGAGTGGGACAGACCTGAGGGTCTCTGGCAGAAGGAGGGTCTCTGGGCCAGGGCCAAGGCAGTGGGGGCCATTCCCTCACTGTTTCCAGGATGGCTTCGCGGACCACATGAAACCACTTTGTGGGTCGCATCCAGCCCCCGGGCCTTGTGTTTGACATGTCTGGCATAAGCTTATATTAATATCTGAAGCACTACATCAACACAAAATCCTAAGTGATAATATTATTTTGGCTCTTTGGAACTGTCATTATGATAAAACTTATATGCAGAAGGTTTTATTGCTTCACTTTTGTACAATAATTCTGGTAAAAACCTGATAAACCAACTTAGAATCGTTTTGCATGTGAATATATAAACGTGTACAAAGAATAGGAGGAAAATATCCATCCTAACAAAAAGTAATAACTGACCCTTCAGAAAGTAATACAGATTCTCATCCAAGCCCATAAGAAGCAGTTTAGTGTAGGAGTCTATTAAACATGTTAAGATCACAGTTCTATTTCATTCTACCTCTTACCTGTTCAGCTGATAACCCACCAATCCAAATGCTGTCAGCATTTATTTATTTGGCAACTTTTCTATTCCTACAATGGCAGTCATACTTCATAACAGGAATATTATAAACCTTTTGAAAAGTAATTCTTTGTGACTGGTGGAAAATGGGCAACCATACTGAGGATAAGAAGCAATTTTTATAACCCTTTCCCTCCCCCCCACTATAACTCACTATGCAAATTTGCACAGAAAGGTCACTGATTTTTCAGAATAAATTTAATGGAAAGATTTAAATGTTTTTCTAGCTATGGAGATTCCACCATTGGATAAACTTTAAAATCATTAGCAAAAATAAAATAAAAACTTGCCAAGGAGGTAATAATTATGCTGAAAATAAATAACAATTTAATGTTTTAATATTTAAGTTATTTAACATCTCCTCAGGCAATTCAATCTGTAGATTAAGTATGTCTGTCTAAAAAGGACCCAGATTGTTGGGGGCAATAAGCTGATTTTGTAATAATGCCGCTTGGGGTGAGTGTGAAAGCCCTAACAAGAAGGCATATACATAGAATGAAGGCTACTGCTAAGCTTGTAAGCCGCCCTGAGTCTTCGGAGAAGGGCGGGATATAAATGTAATAAAAATAAATAAAATAAATAAATAAAAATAAGGTATATGTAAGTTAATTTACCCAGAAGCACATTTTAATTTGAAATCAACAGCTTTAATAACTACATTCTGTATCTCTACAATATAGATCACCGAACTTACTTGTTTTCATTGCTGGCATCATATCGAGGCATAGGGTCAATATCATTACCATTGACATCAAAACTGGCATCTGGGTCCTGTAACCAACAGTGGAGTAAGATGGAAAAAGAAGGGACAGCAGAACCCGATTAATTAGCTATTCATCTAAATTCATATATTCCTCAGCAGGTATTTACAGGCATGTAATTAGGTTAACTAAGATTCCTGTGGTTCTGTATTGGATGCTTGTCCAAAACTAACTGTTTAATTGTATTTAGGATATAGAATTGTTCTTAAAGCATAGGTCTCAAAATCAAGCCATCCTGAGAGCTAGATGAGAACGAATTCATATTTTGAGGACTGCAAGACAGAAGTTATGCCATACATTAATATAGAATCTATTTTTAATAATTAGACTTTAATTTATATTTGTATGGTATATTACACTGCCAGCAATTTCAGAAAATTTGCTGATAGATGCTGAGATCATTAGAAGTATTAGGATCATTTCAGAAGCATTCTAGAAGCATCAGCAATCATTCTAACATCATTAGAAAGGTGTAGGTTGACCACAACAGACAATATATCTTTCAGATGGAAGCTCATTTTCTAATAAAAATATACTTATTCCCCTTCCCTATCCACTCACCCAAGCCTTTTGCTCCTAGAAGCAAAAGTGGAATCAGCTCAGAAATTTACACACATTCCACCCCAACATTAGGTAGGCATCCAACATGAGGTCGTTACAGTTTACTTTTGCTTCCTTAGTGCTAATGGTAGCCCTAGTCTTTTTCCAGTTGTTGCCTTGCAGGATCAATCTTTCCTACAAAAAGCTGCTAAGCTTTCACCAAGACAACTCTCCAGTCCCTACTCATCTCTTCTATCAATCCACACTGGAGGAAGGCTGTTTGGGATGGTACATAATATTTCCTTCTCTGATTATACTTTTTTTCTCCTTTCTTTTTGGAATATATGGACTTTTTTATATCACAGTTTTATCCTCCCAAAGCCCAAGTGAAGGAAGGTATACAAAGAGGGGCACACTTTGTTCTTCTTCCCAGCTGATTTTTTGTTTTATTTTGCCAGAGAAGAGACAAAAAAGAACTCAAAGAGAGGCACCTATCTGAGGAACCCATAACTACCAATCTAGTGAAGAGAATGTCATGGTTCCAATAGATGAGACCAATTAAAGCAGAAATCCAAGGCTTGAGTTTTCCTCTAAGAACATGTTTATTGGCTACAAAGTATCAGCACAGTCAAAAGTGAAACCAAGACTAAAGTTCCCTCCAAAAAGTATCAGCATTACAAAGTTAAACTTCACACCCCAGAATCTACGCAATCTACTATGTTTCTCAATAGAATAATTTGGTGGGCTTTCTAACATTGGGCGCAACCCCCAGTCTAATGAATAGAAATGACCTTGGTTCCCATGAGTCTGAGAATTGTTTAGACTAGCATAAAACTCCCCATTCCTCCCCCCAATCTTGTGGGAACTGAAAACGAGCAAGATGGCTTCAGTCAGGTTCGTTGCAGAGTTGCCAGAGGCAATGTTTAGTCCTGGCAGCCTTATTGTAACTTCATCTCCACCCCTTTTGTAGTTAACAAATGGGGAAGCTCAGCCATTGTTTCTGCTTTCCACAGCAGCCAGACAGTTGCAATTCCTACAATGTAAGATATAGAATGCTGCAGTGATGGCAACCTCAACTCTCTCTCTGCTGGCCAGTCCTTCTTTAGCCCTATAGCTTGGTGCACAACTAAACCCTGAGATGCTAATGCTGGGCATTCCAACTTGTCCATCTTCCAACGTGTCCCTAGTGACTTCTCCTAGGTGTGCTGAGAGAAATGGATCAATGGAGATTCTTCGTGTTCATGATCCATGACTATCTTCCCATCCCCTCTATAGAAAGTGATTATACATGTTTGGAAGGAAAAGCTGTGAATGAGGTGCTGGGGATAAGTGAGTTCATGCCAGCATTTGCCAGAAGCATGGCACGGATTGGTAAGGGATATTCAGGCTGCAGAGAATGAAGATGAAGGAGGAGTTGTCCATGTGTTGCAACTCTTGTATTTAAGTACTTCTGATTTATGAAAAATAATTGCCTTAATTAAAATAAATTCATGTGATTCTAATAATGCCAAGCTTCTTCATATAAATCTTTTCAACGCATATATTTATTTCCAACCCAGATTACCTTCTTTCTTGCTAAAAGACATAGCTATTTAGGTGACTGTAAGAGAACATAACTTGCCTAAAGGAATTATTTCCACGTCTTTATAAAAGGATTTGCAAACACAACTTAAATTATTAAGCCCACTTTGAAAATGATACTATACATGTATCAGTTACACATTTTCATATCTTTAATAGGTATAATGGGTGTAAAATTTGATTTGATTTTCTCCACTTTTCCTGTAGAAAACAGATGTTTTTGATTCCAGTCAAATGATATAGCTGAATGAGAAGGCAATTTGTATGCATGTGCAGTTCAGGCCTGATTTGATTCATATTGATGCTCTGAGATTCAAAGAGATTTGAATCTTTTATTTGAGTTTGTGATTCAATAGTTGAGGGCTAACCAATTCAATTCAAAAGTTTGAAATTAAATTTTTACTAATGTCATCAGTTATAATGAGAAAGCATCAAAATGTCTGTAAGTGAAATATTACAACTGGCCAGATTAAAAATGTTGAGAGATGAGAAAGTGAATAAAGCACAAAGCATTCATTTCAAAAGAGTTCCAATACATAGAGTATAATAAGATGATACAATTCAGTGATTAGAAAAGAGAAGAGGATGACATGCTGCAAACTGGCTGGAACTCAATTACAGTAGTGATGAGTGCACAGTTGGGAGACTTGAAAATATTTTTTAGGAATAGATCATCATGTAGAAGATTTATGTGAACACTAAAGGATGAAAACAACTTGATGGCACAAAATCAGTCAATTCAGTGATTGGCTGCTCATGTCAAATGTCCAAAAGGCAATCACATTCAGCATGACCAGGTATTCAAAATTCAGGTCAAATAATTGTGGATGTAATAAAAACTATAATGAAGTCATGTGCATTTTGATGTCTTTTCAATAACGATGAAAATTAGGTCATGATGCACATGAGTATACTTTCCCTCCCAAAAGGAAACTCTTGATGTTGGATGAAATTAAAAACATTATTCTGCTGATAGATCTTATCCTGTCTGTGGCAGCATTATCTTCTCCCTTTGCTGCCTTCTCCTTGCTCTCATATTCTACTTAAAGTGTGAATGGATTGTCTAAAACAGAATTTAAGAGTATGCAGTGGGTGTAGCATGAGAAATAATATTTCCGCTAAATATTGTCAGAATATTCAGTTTAAAGTAGGAAGTGCAGAACAGTGTAGAATATTGCTTAATTCATCTTTAAATGTCCCCCTTCCATCTTTTTAAACATAAGTAGCAGAAAAGAGAGGAAAAATATATCAGCTTTTAAATTAATCAGCAGAAAACCTGAGTTGTACTGAATCAATGCAGCAAATGTCCTGCTCTAAGTTAAAAATAATTTTCATGAACTGCTTACAAAATAAGTTCTTCTTTTTCATTTTGCTTTTTGTAGGATGACAGGCTTAGGATGACACCGAAGAATGCTCAGTGACTCGGCCTGGTGAGAGACTGTGGTTTGTTATGTATGATCATTGGATTTGTAGATATCTGGAGGACTGGTATCGTTAATTGGAAAATTTAGGCTACCCTGGAAAGGGCTCCTCATCAATTGCAGGTTGTGACCTGCAGGCATAGTTAGTTATTAAGCAGAGGCAACAAAAGTAGCTGGCATGATGAGACACATTGCCACGAAGACTGGCAAACCACAGAGAAAATAACATTCATAATAGCCTTGCCTTAAAAAGAAGAAAGCTTGTATTTGTCAGCTTGGTATCTGTTGAGAACCTTCTGCTTGTTCAAATCATGCAGACTTTAAAAATAAAGCTCGAGCTAAGAGAGTATATTCCAAGTACTAAGAACTGAATTTAAAATCAGTTATCTCACTAATATTTGAATGGACACATGTAATTCCATTAGAAAAAGCAAGAATGAGAGCGTGAAAGAGAGAAAGAGAAAGAGAGAGAGAAATATTACTATATGTTCAAACTATGCCTGCAACTGGTTACTTCCTATGAATGAAAGAGCTTTTTAAAGAATGTTTGGTGAAGAGAGAAACCGAGAAACCAGGGCTTTCTAAGTAGGAGGGGCCACTGGGAAGATAATTCCCTAGAAGGCTTCAGGAATTCTAGAGTAGAATCCTTTCAATTATGTTTTCAATTCCATGCATTCATTCAAAGACAGTTTTGTCAATTTCAGGGCTGTGCATTGCCTAGATCAGGGCTGGGCAACCTTGGCTCTTTTATGACTCGTGGACTTCAACTGCCAGAATTCCTGAGCCAGTCATAAAAGAGCCAAGCTTGCCTACCTCTGGCCTAGATCAATGCACACATCTTAAAGCTGCTATGGTTGAGAAACACTCACATCAAAGTGTTGTAGGGTGGGGAAGAAGTGCTGCTAAAGCTGAACTTCTCCCCTGCAGCCAAAGAGCAAGAACACCAAGCCTAGGAACTGGGTAGTAGGAAGAAGTCCCCAGAACACTCACTGGACAAATTACAAACACATCACTGCTTATAGCCACATTCAAGAAACAGGGAAGGAATGAGACCCAAAGCAATGCTTGTTTTGCCAGCCAATATTGTTGTGATAAAGGCAGAGTTAAATGAAGTGATAAAACTGATTGGTCAGTAACTTGGAGTGTTGGAGAGTAAGTGTTGGAGAGTCTAACTACAGGGGTGTCAAATTGCCAGCCAGTGGGCTGGATGCGTCATGCGGAAGCCACGCCCACCCCATTGCCGGCAATGGCAAAATTGTCCCGATACATTGCACGATGTGAAGTCGTGAGTTTGACATGTCTGGACATATTACTCAAATTTTATTAGTATTCTCCATACATATAAATGAAGTTACAACATTGTGTTTTGATTATAACAAGCACGAATGTTATTCAGTTGGTTTGGACAAATCGGTTATAAAACTTTCTTGGCTTTTCCTGAAACATCACTTGGGTCAGGGAGATGAATCTACATGTCAATTCCACATAGCCCAGGAGTGTCAAACTACTGGCCCATGGGCCGGATGCATCATGCCGAAGCTGCACCTACCCCATTGCCGGCAATGGAAAAAATGTCACGACATGTCATAGCCCAAGGATTGTGCTTCCTGCTCCTTTTCTATTTTCTGCAAAGTATGCTTCATAACAAGAGACAACTGTGCAATTCAGCTTACTTTGTATTTTTATTAGGTTGCAAGAAGCTTTAATTTCCCCCTAGTTGAATGGTGTGGGGGGGGGGGGGGGGAGGGTGTACAGAATAAATTCTGCAACTGATCTTCTGTGCTTGGGGATTGGGGAAAAAAAGAATAGGAGCAGGGGGTTTTAATATTTATGTTGTAGAAAAGAAGTAATTACTCAAGCAGTTAAAACTAGTTGCTACCTTATTTATTTATATAACAACCCCAGAACTGGAGCAATGAAAAAAACCACTGATATGCTTCAAAGCCACACAGCTGAGCTTTCTGATTTAAAGAAGATCTTCTGGTTTCTAACTTCTGATTGTTTACTGAATTCTATGTGTGTCCTGACTAATAAACTCTGGTAATGAAAGTTAACCATTCTTGAACTTAACAAATATTAAGAAAAAACACCTAATTTGCTGATAATTAGAATTTCTAAACATTATCTTATATACTTAAAACAATTTTTCTCAACAGTTTTCAATATTAGGGATTTTTTTTTTTGCTAAGGACTGGATGTTTTCAAGGACTGCCTACAGGAGGAATGAGTTACTCTAGGAGGCTGTTTGGCATAAATGTGACTTAAAACTTATAAGCTATCTAATTTTTATTACAGCATCTATGGCACATTAAATCTATACTATTTCCCTCTTTTCTATTTTTCCTTATTTAGCTACATATATACATATAGATATAGTGCTTGTAAAAGAAGATAGTTTCCCAGAACTAAACAATCTTTCATGTTTTCTCTAGACAATTTTAGGAACCTGATGTCAAATCATTTCTAAAGCATTCATTGCAGTAAATTAGTGATGTGGTTAGCTTGACTCTGGCTTAATGTGCTATATGAACTAAACCACTATGGTTTTTAAACCATGATTTATGCCTAAGTCTAATATGTAAACACCCAGCCAAAGCTGTTTTCTAAAAACAGCATAATTAATGTGAGTTTAAGAGGAAACTGTATCCTCATTATAAAGATTACAGTTAAGAATTTGATAGGCAGGATGAGATAAGTTATCATAATTGAATCAGAAAATGCTAGTAATAAAAAAACCTCTGACCTAAACAAAGTGCTAAAATTGAAATAAAATGTTCATCGGCAATATGTACTAATATATCACATAATTTGGCCCCTCAAAATATTAACTGATAAATTCATGATGGAATATATATATATATATACATACACACATATATCTTCTGCCCACCTAGCAGTTCGAAAGCACGTGACAATGCAAGTAGAAAAATAGGGACCACTATGGTGGGAAGGTAACAGCGTTCCGTGCGCCTTTGGTGTCTAGTCATGCTGGCCACATGACCACGGAGACGTCCACTGACAAACACTGGCTCTTCGGCTTTGAAACGGAGATGAGCACCGGCCCCTAGAGTCAGAAACGACTAGCATGCATGTGCGGGGGAACCTTTACCTTTATATATATATATATATATAATTTTGCAGCTATATTCTAAGATACATTCAGTAGATAGGTAAGAGGAATCTTAGTATTTATAAGCCTGAGAATAAATTAAAGTCAACTGGCTTATAAAACAGGACACAGTTGCATAAAATATGGTATGTGCTAATAAGGGAGAGCCTGATATTACTATTAAAGAACTCAATCTACATCGAATATAAACAATTGATCACTTCACTTGGTTTCTCATCCCTGATCTTTCTTATAGTTCAGTTGTTTAGAATTTCTTAGTAACTGCCCCAGAATATTATAGGTATTACGCCTTGATCTACAGATACAGTTTGATTGGATTCTTGGATTCCAAGCTCTGCCTTTGAACTCAGCATCTCCACTTGTTTTCCTAAAGATTCTATATTTTACAAATACACCGGCAAGTTTTGCATTTTATTACTGTCTTTGGATCACAGATTGGAGGCAGTTTATTATCAATTAGCAACAGGTTCTGCAGTCTGAAGCAACATGGGCACTCACATAATTCTGCATCAAGTCTGGATGGTTTCTTTCAATGCCATCATCCAAAATAGTGATCACAATATTCTTTCCAGTGTAGCCTCTCCTCCAGGCACCAACAATATTCATATCTGACTGACAAAGATGTGTGTTATCACTACAATGCTAGAGAAAGGGGAGAGAACAAAATAAGGATTGCATGTAAGTGATTAGTCACAAAAGCAAGATAAAAAAAAACATTTTCATTAGCATAACCAAATAAATTGTCAACATATTGACTTATTGAACAGGAGATCGAAAACTAATCTCCTAATTAAGAAGCAGCAAGGTAATTTTAATGAATGGCAAATGAAAAGAAAATGATTCAAACATTATGAGAATCCTTTTTATATGGAGAAATGGTTATTAGATAACATTTTGTTATTATACATTTCTAGAAATCATCCCAAGAGTTATAAAACGTCTTTTCTGGGTTTTCCTTACCCTCCTGGGATTGCATTTGAATTTTTCAGCACTCAACATGGCAAAACTAGACCAAATGCCTATACAAAATAGCATGGAAACACATATACACATGCACACACATATTACAAACTCACATACAAATGTTTATGTGTGGGATATATGTGAGAGTATGGATAGAGTTATGTACTGTATAATCTATGAAATGGCTACTTAGAATCTTATATTTGCAAAAAAAAAAAGGAATGGAAAAAATGTTGGCATGTTTAGTGCAGCAGCAGCAGTAAGAGATAAATCTATAACCAAAACAATTTCTTTGTAAAACTACAGCTTAAATAGCTTGTTGAATTGAAGCTGACTATAATAGCAGAAGTTCTGAAGACTACTTTAGCTTAAATGAAAATTGAGCCATTTGTATTTTATTTTGTATGGTGCTCAGTTACAAAGAAATTAACGAACAACTGTGTACTTGTTATCCACACCCTATCTCTTAACCCTGTAGAGAAAGTGACTACTTTTAATGAGTATCCCATTGATGCTCTCTGTGGTCATGCTTTGTTTCAGCTTCCCTGAACACAAGGAGAATAAGCAGGAAAAGGAAAAAAAAAAATTCTTAGTACTAGTATCATAGCAACACATACTAGCTACAAGAGTTCTCAGAGTTCCTTCATTCTTGTTTTCCTATCCCCTTTCCTACTTCTACTCACAGCTCTATACGGTAGACTATGCTAGTATTTTGCAATGTGTAATGTTGGCCAATAGGCAATTGGACTCCATTCTTTCTTTCCTCTCTACAATATCATGCAATCAATAAGTTCAGTTATTTAATGCTTTTATAAAATGATTATTGAAAATGTCTCTGAATAACGTATATGTATTGTATTGTGTTTTTTTTTGCCAAATTAAAAATGAGCTAGCTAAATGAATTGTTTCTCTGCCTTCTCTTTCCATGAAATCTCCCAGTTCCTAAAAAATATTATACATTGGGTAAGGTATGATTTTAGAGAGAAAATACTTTAAAAGCACACACAGTTATCATACATTTTGTGAGACCAACAATTAAGACCATAGTTTTTAAGGTCTTAAAGCCAGATTAGGTGAGACCATTGCTAAATCTATGGTTACTGAAGGTATTAAACCACACTGTACTGAACACCTTCCTTCCTTCCTTCCTTCCTTCCTTCCTTCCTTCCTTCCTTCCTTCCTTCCTTCCTTCCTTGAAAACAAATAGATGCAAAACTATTGAAGATGTAGTCCAATATTTACAGAAAACCTTTCTAATAGCTATAGATGGAGGTAAGCATTAAAATAAATGGATCTCTGAGTCTCTCTCTCTCTCATAAAGTTAAAACAATCCTTCTGTATGTTCTCTTGTACCCTCATTTTTCACAGAAATTGATTCCCAAATTGATTCTACTCCCCAAAGAAAGAAAGCCACACTCAGTTTCCAATCCATGAATAGGTCTTCCGTATTTTATCTTAGAGAGAAATAGGCAGAAACCTCCTTTGGTTTTTCACCCCCAAATTGGCCTTGGCTTCCAAGTTTTATTTACATGGGGGGGAAAAAAACCTGCCTATAGGAGCTCACTAAGAAAAATGACACACTTCTGCTCTTTGTCTCAGACCAGCCCTGTGCTTTGATTTGTAGAGAAGGGTGTGAGATTATAAAACCTGTTTCCTTGAAAGGATTTGGAAACCTGCCAGATGACAGTTTCTTTTTTCTTTTGTGATGTCAGCAGGCTGTCCTTGCCTGAACCGTTTCTTCTTCAGCAATATCTTTACTGCCACTAGTAAGCTTTCCTTAACATGCTTGCAAACAGGCAAAACACATCCAGGCTAAGTCAAATATCCATGAATCTGTTTAATATTTTTTTAAGTTTACTTTGACACAGGAAACAAGCTAATAATAATAAGAAGAAGGGTCAATTATTAGAAAATATGAGCTGGTTGACTAGCTTTACATATCTCAGTGAGCAAGGGCACACCCATATATGCAGTTTGGACCAGGAAGCAAACTGGAAATTAGTGCAGCTCATGGAATAGCTGTGCAACATTGACCACTGTGGGGAATCCAAGAATGCCAGCCCAGCTACTTTCTGTGCCAGCTGTATCTTCTTCTTCTTCTTCTTCTTCTTCTTCTTCTTCTTCTTCTTCTTCTTCTTCTTCTTTTTCTTCTTCTTCTTCTTCTTCTTCTCCTTCTCCTTCTCCTCCTCCTCCTCTTCCTCCTCCTCCGGATGAAGGCTTCTTCTGCATGTTTCCAACCAATATAGTCCTGCAGTGCTTGCAGATATCGTCAATCCAACAATTGTGAGGAGTGTTTGTTAAATTCTGAGGCATTTATGATTTTGGCAACTTTAGGTTGGGGGTGCAATTTCTTTACACCTTTTTTCGTTAACATTAGAGTTGGTGTCAAATTATCCAGATCAGCTCTGAGATGAAAGTAATAAAAGCTGTTTTAGGTTAACCAGTCTTTGCATGATAGTTAATTTTCCATCATCTGTTAATTTCTTGAGAGTTATGAAAAAGCAGTTCTCTCCAAGGTTTCTTCTGGTTAAAGGTAAAGGTAAAGGTTCCCCCGCACATGAGTGCTAGTCGTTTCCGACTCTAGGGGCCGGTGCTCATCTCCGTTTCAAAGCCAAAGAGCCAGCGCTTGTCCGAGGATGTCTCCGTGGTCATGTGGCTGGCATGACTAGACGCCAAAGGCGCACGGAACGCTGTTACCTTCCCACCGTAGCGGTCCCGATTTTTCTACTTGCATTTTTAAGTGCTTTCGAACTGCTAGGTTGGCAGAAGCTGGGACAAGTAACAGGTGCTCACTCTGTTACGCGGCACTCAGGATTCGACCCGCCAAACTGCCGACCTTCTGATCGACAGTCTCAGTGTCCTAACCCACTGAGCCACCGCATCCCTTTTTTCTTTTGGTTAGGTGTTCTTTAATTGAGACTTGCTTATTCAAGCTTCAGGGTGCCTTTGCAATAGGGGAAGTACTCTACAGTTGATATGTAGTTACACATCTTGGTTCTGTGCCAGTTTACAGAACTAGGAAGCCAAGCTTGACAAACATGTCAGGAAATATTCATTTTGGATAATTTTGGCATAGAACAAGATGCTTCTTTATTTTAAGTAATATAAACACGATAATTAAAATGAGGATTTTAACGCAATTCTGCAGCTGCCCTGGAGAGCAGGAAATCAGTCTATTGCTTTGAGATCCACCTGGCATGAACAAAAATTGGCTCAAAAAGAAAGTGGCTGATTTGGGTGAAGTCTGTCTACACTTGTTCTTTGTTACTAACAATAAGAAAATTATCTGTTTGAAGTATATATGAGGATGTAAGACTCATCTGAAGAGGTATAGTAAGATTCTGAGTACTGGTTGATGAAATTATTCTGGCTTTTCTAGGTGCATCCTGGCTGGTGTTCATGATGCCTTATAAAGATTGAGACAGAGGATAGATGTAAAGCTCTAAGTAGCACACCAGTTTTTAAATTGATGGAATAATTCTGTCAATAATTCTATCAATTCTATCAGTGTTTCAACCTGAAATAGTGCTGCTGAGAAAGTTTGATATCAATCTGGTTTTCCATAGCTATTTGCATATCCAAACAGATATGAAACTTTTGGGTAGGGAGGACAAAGTAACTCATAATCAAATAGTGGGAATCCAGGTCCAATTTCAGCAGAGTTGAGGAGATCAAAACAATGACTTAAAGCAAGGTTATCAAACTTGCAATGTCACGTGACATGTTGTGATGTATTGTGACTTTTTTTCCATTGCTGGCAATTGGGTGGGCGTGGTTTCAGTATGATGCATTCGGCCCGCGGGCCAGCAGTTTGACACCTCTGACATAGAGAATTGTCTCTACTTACTGCAATTACTGTGTTGCTCTTCAAAGGAAGAATTTGTTCATTGATCTTCAGTTGTTGGATCTGAATTGGATTACCTGAATTTGATTCTACCAGTCTTCTGTCTGTCTGTCATCATTTGGCTAATTTAAGATGTTTTGGAGCCTTTAACTGGTTTTTGTACTTCTTAAAAAAAATCTTCTACAAGAAATTAAATGTTTCCACACTTCCAGCCATCAGAATGATATCATCGGCACTTCTCAGTAATTTTAATTCCAATCTGATTCCTTCTAATTCAGCATCTCTGGATATTTTCTGCATATGTTAAATGAAGATAACTTGGTAGACTTCTTTCTTCATTTTGAACAATTTACTTGCTCCAACATTTCTTCTCTTCCAACATTTTGGTCATCACACCAATCATTAACAGACATATCAGGTATCTTGATGTTCTCTCCCAGCCTACGCGAATACTGCTCAACTGCTTATTGTGAGGAAAAACCCCTTTGCACTGAACAAGGCACGAATTGGTAAGATAAACCCCTTTTATTTTGGCACAGCTTTTATGGAACAAACCTCCAACTAGTCCTTTAGCTGTTGAAACGAACAAGATCAGTCTCTGAGTTCTCAGCTGCAATGCTCAAGGTTTAAGTCACTCAAAGCTAACAAACATGGTTAAATATCCCAAGAATCCTGAGGCAAAAAATCCAACGACAGAAGCACAAAGCCGTAGCATGAGCGGTTGCATTCAGGAACCAGCCCCTCCCATGCTTCTCCTCTTTATAGTCCAGCTAGGGCGTGGCTTCTTAGCATCTTTTGCTTTTCCTGGAGAGCCGCACCACCACTCTCCGCTGACCTGCATGCCTTTCCTCCCTGTGTTTCCATGCATCTGGAACAGACCCAGCTGTTCCTCGTCTTTGCTCAGTTCAGGCCCCCAACCCAGCTGTCTCTCTGCCTGAGTGTGAGTAGATGGGCCCGGTGTCACATCTAGCTCTGAGTCTTTGTGCTCCTCAGAGCCTTCCACAGACTCCAAAGTGACCCCCAGCAACCCTTCCCCCATATCGGATTCATGTGACTTGGCTGCTGGATCTGCTGGCAGGCGAGGACTTACAACACTTGGTATCCACCTGTTTAGCACAAAGTCAAAAGACTTTGATCAGAAGGTCGGCAGTTTGGCAGGTCAAATCCCGAGTGCCACGTAACAGAGTGAGTGCCTGTTACTTGTCCCAGCTTCTGCCAACCTAGCAGTTCGAAAGCATGTAAAAATGCAAGTAGAAAAATAGGGACCACTATGGTGGGAAGGTAACAGCACTCCGTGCGTCTTTGGCATCTAGTTATGCCGGCCACATGACCACGGAGATGTCCTCGGACAAGCGCTGACTCTTCGGCTTTGAAAAGGAGATGAGCACCGGCCCCTAGAGTTGGAAACGACTAGCACACATGTGCGGGGGAACCTTTACCTTTACCAAAAGACTTTGTATTGTCAACAAAGCAAAACATCGATAAAAAAAACAGATATGCCAAAATTGCTGAAATTTATTTGCCTTTACCATTACCCAGTGGACATTAGCAATATGTGTCTGGGCTTCTGCCTTTTCTGAATTCAGCTTGTATATTTGACACTTCTCATTCCTTGTACTATTGAACACCTCTATCTATCCTTTTTTATTTTAAGAAATGGATATTCAGAATATTTAGTCTCCGTTTAAAACAGTCAGCTGAATAAAATTCCTTAGCAGTTTTCTTTTCAACAGTTTTGCTTGGGCAAAAAGGTCACCTGTGAAAAGGATAATATTTTTATTGTCTGACACCCCAAATTCACTTCTTTCAGGAGGATGCCAATGAAGCAGCCTTGAACAATGGTGAAACAATCAACTTCACACCACTGAATATACTGAATAAGAAAATGTGTTGCAATTTGTAATAAAGTCCAAACTAGCAGTTATCATTAATTAATAGCATATGTACTTATATTAATAATTAAACTGCTTATTGTTTTGTCTAGGGAAAAAATACTGAAATGTTTTCCTTATGCATAGCATTTTATCCCTACCTCTTGTCTTAGAAATGCTCTGCTTTTATGAAAGGACAGCAAATATGCAGACCAATGTTATTCTTCCTGTTCTACCACAGGAAAAAAAACATGGGAAAATTATGCACATATATACATACTCTCTTACAGTACCTTTAAATAGTATTTTTAAATAATTTTCACATCTCCTTTATTGGTTTCACATCTTAATGTAGCTCTGTAGTATTTGGATTTTTTTTAAAGATTTTTTTTTAGGTCTCTACATTCTTTTCAAGAACATTTATTTATTTTATTTATTTTTATTACATTTATATCCCGCCCTTCTCCGAAGACTCAGGGCGGCTTACAAGCTTAGCAAGTAGCCTTCATTCTATGTATATGCCTGCTTGTTAGGGCTTTCACACACACCCCAAGCGGCATTATTACAAAGTCAGCTTATTGCCCCCAACAATCTGGGTCCTCATTTAAGCCTATAAACAATTAAATAAATTAATACATACATAATGCTGAACAGAAAAGGGTCATTGTTATAACAGAAAGAGGAAACATGAAATTGATGGGAATAAAGCAATGTTGCAAATATTTAGGAACACTTAAAAAACATTTTCTATTTATTGGGATTTTTAGAACTATATAAGCAAGAAAATAGGGACGCGGTGGCTCAGTGGGTTAGGACACTGAGGTTGTCGATCAGAAGATCGGCAGTTTGGCTGGTCGAATCCTGAGTGCTGCGTAACAGAGTGAGCGCCTGTTACTTGTCCCAGCTTCTGCCCACCTAGCAGTTCGAAAGCACTTAAAAATGCAAGTAGAAAAGTAGGGACCACTACAGTGGGAAGGTAACAGCGTTCCGTGCGTCTTTGGCGTCTAGTCATGCCGGCCACATGACCATAGAGATGTCCTCGGACAAGCGCTGGCTCTTTGGCTTTGAAACGGAGATGAGCACCGCCCCCTAGAGTCGGAAACGACTAGCACGCATGTGCGGGGGAACCTTTACCTTTACCTTTTAAGCAAGAAAATGGTGTGAATGTACAACTTTCCTTTTGGCTGCAGCCATAACGAGTACTTAATTATCTGTTCTACTTAGAAAAAAAAATACAGTGTTTAAATGATAAAACTAAGATGTTTACTGAGAAAATCTATTTATCAAGAACTAAGCAGTACAAACCCAACATATAACTCTATGTGCTGAATTTATTTTTGGGAATATGGACTATGAAAATTAAATTCAGCAGCTATTTGTCTCAAAAATAAAAAAATAAAGCTCCCCACTCAGCTTTTGAAGCAGGTTTATGATAAGCCTCTTCTGTGAACACAAGCAGTTCTTTCAATTTTAGCCCACAGTTTTCATTATGGAACTATATATAGTACCAAAAGAATCACTGGTAATCCATACTGTACTCTGATCCTATGATAAGCTATAAATCTATCGTCCCAGTCAGTTTTTTTCTCCTTACAAATTTTGTTTTGCTTAAATAATTTTTCAAAGGTCATGGACCCTGTAAATACAGCTTCTGAAAAATTGTTACAATAATTTACCTTACATGAATGTAGAATACAATCATTCATATTAAAAGACATCCTCATTGTTAGTAGCGAAGCCTGTGTTTGAAAAGGCTCATTTTAGTACAAAACATATATGTTTTGTGTGCAAATGAGAAAACACCTGGTATATGGCTGAGAACAATGTAACTGAAATACTGGAGATCCATTGTTAATCTGTATAGACAAAAAATGAGGAACTTTTTTTAATTGCAGGATCAAATTCCAGATCTGAAAAGAGGCAATTCCAGGGGCAGACATGGCGAAATCTAAAGTTAGCTAGTGCTATTAAGTCAAATCTGAGACACAGGTGACTGAATGGATAAATGCTTATAGTTTCAATTTATCCCTGATCATACTCCACAGCTTATCACATTCCAGTCATATCCTTGATTCTTTAGCTATTGTTTTTTTCTTTTAGTATTCTACTCCTCTTAATCTCATTAAGTAGAGTTACATTTTACTTGTTCCACTTTCATCACATGCCCAAATAGAGAGCAACTCTTTTATTTAGTTGCTGATTGTTTGGTTCTTCATTGTAATCCATGCTTCTGTTAGTAACTATCTCGAATTCCATAATTTGAAATTGTCTGCTTCAAATTACTACTGGAAAGACTTTAACTTTGTGTT
>JAKJMR010000213.1:1275474-1312721 GCA_024449315.1 Daboia siamensis | reverse complement strand
CTGCTTCAAATTACTACTGGAAAGACTTTAACTTTGTGTTGTCATGAAAATATCCTTATTCTTCATAAACCTGTCTGAATTTGCCATTGTCCTCCATTTTGGGAATAATTTTTATTTTATCTCTCCAGTGCATGGTCTAGTCCAGGGCTAGGCAACCTTGGCTCTTTTATGACTTGTGGACTTCAACTCCTAGAATTCCTCAGCCAGCATGGCTAGCTGAGGAATTCTGGGAGTTGAAGTCCATGAGTCATAAAAGAGCCAAGGTTGCCTAGCCCTGGTCTAGTTGAACACAACAAAGCTACCTTCCCTTCTTCAATCATCAATGGTAAACTCCTTGGTTGACTTCACTTTTGCCTTATTAATATTTAATACTTCCTAATATTTAATATTAACACAGATATTTTACTTTATATTTTAGTTTTTATTTAACTCTTCTAAGTCTTCCTTATTTTCATTAATGAAATGCCTGTATATCTCAAATTATTAGTGTTTTACTCTCCAAATTTGATTCTATATATCAGATGTTCCAATTATGCCATTCTTAAATTGTTCTTTTATACAGGTTAAGGAGAAGAAAACAATAAACATTTTGTGCTCTTCTTTATTCTGAACCATTCTATTTATCCAAATTTAATTCTTACAATAGTTTCTAGTTTATTTTAAAGATTCATCAGAAAAATAATCAGGTATTCTGACATATTCACTTGTCTTAATATATTCCACTTTCTGGCATGAACTACTGTACATAATCAAAAGCCTTGCTGTAGTTGATAAAATATAGACTAATCTCCCTCTTGCATTCACTTGCTTTCTGCATTATCCATCTTATGCTCACTATATTTCATATCCTTGAAGCTTGGATTTTCTGGAAAAAATTCTGTTCATTTGGTATTCTTCTCTCTTATGACTATTTTCTTCTTTATTACATCTGAAGTCAAATGTTAATTCAGTATAAAATTAAAAGTAAGGGAATATTAACTTTCTTAGTGTAAGCAAATAAACCCATATTTTCCATTATTTAGTCTCTTTTGTCCATATTTAATAATACAGAGATATTATCACTTTGTCTTTTCCCTGTCCTTTCAACAGTTTCTGATTTTTTCCCCATCTTCTTTTAATCTTATTTGCCTTATATTTTCCCCCATAATTACTCTTGAGTAATCCACCTTACTTATATATGCTTCTATTATTTTTTTCCAGTCATTTTCTTCTGTTTGTTGACTTTCCATATTGAGGTATCTTTCTTTGACCTTTCTTATCTGTGGTTGGAATCTGCATTCATTTCTCATAAATCTTACGTTGACCAAAGCTTTCATCCTCTGTCCTTTTCTTGCATGTCAACTCAGGCAACATTAGTAACCACCCTTTGAGATAGGCCAGGTCAAGAAACAGACAATGCAGAGACTCCAGGAATGCTTCTTCCTTATGGTAGGGTTTAGTAGCAGAATGTTGAAAGTCTGTTCAATTTCTGTCCATCTCATCTCTTACCAATCAACCTTCCCCATCTCTAAATTCCTTCACAATAACCAGACTTCATAGCATCTTTATTTTGGAGGATATTCCAGAGAAGCAGGGGCTATTGTACTGCCATCTAGTCCCTGCCAGCTGACCCTCTTTGGCTGACACAATCTGCAGCATGACCAATGGCTAGATTGAATTTGATGGGTAGAGTTGGGAAAAAGGCAGTACCTCAGCTAAACCGGTCCAAAACCATGTAAAGGTGACAACCAGCACCTTGAATTCCATCCAGAAACATACTGGTAACCAATGTAGCTTACGCAGTAGTGGTGTTATTGTGCTCTATATCTGGTACCATTTACTACCCATGCAGCCATGTTCTACACTGGTTTGAAGTTTCAGAATACTCCTCAGGGACAGTCCTAGGTAGAGCATGTTGCAGTAGTTTTACTGTATTTTGTTGTATCATTCTAAGATACTTCAATATTGTCAAGTGAAAAGCAGTATAAAAAGCTGATTAATAAAATTAATCATTGCTTACAAATCAGCAGGACTAAGTTGGTATATCATATTAAAACTAAACAAAGCTAGCATATGATACTCTAATAAGATATGTGAACAACCGGTGACTATATGCAGATATCTTTTCTACTGATCCTATACTGTGATTTATGGAGATTAGGCATAAACTCTATCATTTAATGTACTCTTTTCTCTTTCCATTAATCTAGGAATATGAGAGATGAAGAAATAATTCCTAATTAGTCTGCTGGAGCCAGGATTAGCTTTAGCATGTTAGTATAAGCTTTGGCTTTGGGGATATTTTATTAGTTGTACAGAGGAAATGGAAAGATTAAGTGAAGGGACTGAAAAAGTAAAAGGGAGAATGAGAAAACAAAAGTGAGAGAATGCAGGCAGCAGATGGGTTGCAAAGTACATGGTGAAAATGGAGATTATGAAAGATTGGGAAGAGGATGAGAATGAGGACAAGGACATAAGGTTGTACAGCTCCACAGAATCAATCTGGGATTTAATACAGTTTTCACTGAGAGGTCTCTGAAAAGAGCATTGTGTTCTTAAAATGCCAGAGAAATATAGAGGTGAGAGAGGGGGAATTGCATTGCTGCCACAAGACATATGCCTGGAGTTCCGATGCAGCTCTTTGGTTTATAGGTAGTCGCCGAGGTGCAAACCTAATGGAGCCTGCCATTAGGCTCATAACTCACAAAACTCATCAAATGTATCCGATTTAATTTTAAAATTTTTAAAAATCAAATTCATTAATTAAATGAATTGTTAAATGAATGAAGATCTGACTTAATATTTCCTCTGATAGCTGCCATGTTAACTGAACTGGGAGGGTTTCCCACCAGCTGCCGATCAGCTGTTTCCAGTGAGCTTGTCTCAGGAACTAAATTGCCTCCAAGCAAGCCATCACAGTTATTATTATTTATTTTTTTAAAAAAACAACAAGTGCTGCTAGCCAGTTCAAACGTCTTCAGCTGCCCAGAGGGGAGTTGGAGGTGTTGTTTTAATAAAAAAAAATAACAACACTAGTTTAAGACCCAGCCAGGCACCCACAGGGAGATGGGGGAGAGATTTGCAGAACTCTCAGCTTGCAATAGTAACAGAGATGGAAGAGACCTTAAGGTCAGCTAGTCCAACCCATGCTCTCAGAAGAGCGTATTTCTGATAAATGCCTATCCAGTCTCTTTTTAAAAGCTTCCAGTGATGGGGCACCCACAACTTCTGGAGGCAATTTAAATTTAAATCCTACAAACTACAGTAATATATGCTAATTTCCAAAAATAAAAGCTCAATAGTTTGCAACCACAATAGTTTCCAAAGTACAGTACTTAAAAAACAGAGCAGTTCCCAACCTGCTTGCAAACTTTTGGAACTGCTCTTCTTTTGAAGTACTGTACTTGGCACACTATTATGTTTGCAAACTATAGAGTAACAAAAAAAATATTTTAAAATACTTACAGAAGTAATTGTAGTACTTGAGCCCAGGCAGTAGCGGACTGCAGCAAAAGCAAAAATAGGTCCTGGCTCTGTTTTTGTTTGGCCATGTGATCAGGGACAAAAAAAAACAAAAACCCTTCCGGCTTCTCATAGCCCTGAACAGCCCAAACAAGTCACAGGGATAAAAATGGCCACTGCTGCAGTAGAGACTGAAATCAAGTCACATGACTACAAGGGGCTCTTTTTGGTGGCAATTTTGAATTTCTAATGTAATTTCTAAATTAATTCGTTTTTGTGAAAACTGGTTAAATAAACACTTGTACCTGGAGGATTACCTGAACTGAGCAGTGGAGGGATATGAAGGAATTTAAAATAAGCAAAGGCAAAAAAAGGAGTAGAAACAACCAGTGGTGGGATTTAAATATGTAAACAACTGGTTCTCTGTGTGGATGCTGCTTCCGGAAGTCCATTCTGGGTCTGGGCAACAAAAAATTAGCTACCGGTTCTGCTGAAGTGGTGCGAACTGGCTGAATCCCGCCACTGGAAGCAACTGGTGATTTTAAAGAGCTCATGGTTAAAGACCAGGAAAAAGTATAGCCTTCTCCAGGCAGATTGCATATGTGCTTTCCTATTCAGTATCGCTGTTTAGCAGAGCCAAGATCTTTTAAAGGAAAAATGATATGATAAAAATATCTGTAGCACAACAAATAAATTTGCTTATATTCATTCTGGGTTGGATAGCAGCCAGATTAAGAGAAGTGGCTTTTTATGTTCTAATCTGGATTATTTTGACTTTGTGAAAACTGAAGAAGTAGACAGACTGAATTATTCCATCTACAAGATCAAGTCATGTGCTTCCTGGTTTCTTTGGATGGCTTAGTGAACTTTCAGCAACCACAACTGAGATTCTGGTCAATGACTTTCCTCAGGAGCCAGATAAAATGGGTGAACCCTTCAAGGACCTATTGGAAATGTCCAATCTACGGACCATGGCATATCTCTGGAGCCATCTGAAGAGATTCGAAGATGGGAATGTTGTCTTACAAGTAGTTAGGTAGTAGGTGGTTCTAAGCAGTGGTCACGGGCTTTAAACACTCAAGCCCCTAGGGAATCCAGTGTGGAATGCCTCAGGGGCTCCATTATATATAATATGATAACACTAGAGGCTAGGATTGTATGCTGATAACATCTGGTTATCTATTGTCCTCTCAGAAAAATATATAGAGATTGTATTACTTTAACTGCGCGCATACAACTTTTATTTTGGTTTTGGTATTTTACCTTGACATAGTTGTACTTTAACCAGATTTTGTTAGAATTAAGGCAGGTTATAAATATTAAGGAAGGAAGTAAAATGCAAAATTGCAAAATGCCATGTATATTTGAATGCAGGATCTACATAAGCTTGCATTCAAAACCCTCTTAAGAATCCCTTCATTTGAATGAGGAACTTATTTTGTGTATGATCCTAAAAATATTCAAATGAATAAAATTCCTTAAAAAAAAGTAAAAGTATGATATAGGTACATGAACCAATCATATTTATTACAGTTATCAAAACAAGAAGCAAGGAAATGATTAACTTCCTTAGTTTAATAAAAGATAAAACTCTAATAATGATAATTTTTTAACATTTTTAAACATTTCAGGTCACTGAGTGGCAGAAAAACATGTAAAGGTAGTACAAAGGATCTAATTACAAAGAGAAAAGAATTTGAAAGGGTGAAATTTTAAAATCAGAATTCAGCAGTAAATGTAGAGCTGTTCTGGGGTTAAAGTTAATAGTTTATCATCATTGCCAAGTTATTCATTAATCTAGATCAGACATGTCAAACTCGCACCGTCACGTGACGTCGTGCGACATATTGGAGCTTTTTCTCCATTGCCGGCAACGGAGTAGGCGTGGTTTCCTGATGACGTGTCCGGCCTGCAGGCCGGCAGTTTGACACCCTGATGTAGATTCTAAAAGATACAATGTTGTATTTTTCTACTTATTTTCATGCACAACTACCTTTTGTTATGGAATAACTATTAATTCTATCAAGGATACTTAATTATTGTTCATTCAAAGATACAAGAAAACCACTGCTTTTTATTTGTTGTTTGGCTTCATTTGTTCCTGATAGTTTAATGAGAGAGAAATATTTTAGAATAAATAAGAATATATTAAAGAATGTTAATAAAGGAATTCAATTATATTTGCATTTCTATATAGCAATACTGACATTTTTGAAGCCCTTTGCTGAAATATTACACTGAATTTAAGATACATCATATCAGCCATTCATCAGGCACTAAAGATGATGGAAGTTAAAAATATCAAGACATAAGAAAAAAAAGAATGCAAGAAAATTTGAAGGTAGAGAAATTAGAAAGAAATTCTTATAGAGCAGGGGTGTCAAACTGCCAGCCTGTGGGCCGGACACATCATCTGGAAGCCGCGCCCACCCCATTGCCAGCAATGGCAAAACCATCCCGATACATTGCGCGATGTCACGTGACATTGCGAGTTTGATATGTCTGTTATAGAGCAATTAGAGTCATTACCGAACCAGTTATAATGTAAAGAATATTCTGAAATAACATGCAGAGAAGTGATTTGACTTTATCCTAGTTTCCCACAGAAGGTCACAGACAGAGAACCATATAAAGGCACATCATACCTTCATGAAGACATGCATGTACAATGAAACTTTGAGTTGTCAACGTTGCCTATTATCCATCATAAGATATCAAAGCATCCCTCAAATGACATATTTTATCTTTCAAAAACTGTACTACCCAAATTAGAACATGTTATAACTTCAAACCAGGATTAGGTTCTACACTTAAAAATATAAGTTCTCTCTTATTAGCACCGAGCTTTTTTGCTCCCTTTCTTCCAATCCCTTTTTGCATCCGAGAAATATTCCAAATTCGGGATTTGGGGACAGTTACTAAAAACAACATAAACTGCAAGAACTAATCGAACAGTACTGGACCAAATAAAGTCCAGATTTAGATTTGGTCATTTGAGAAACTTTTTTAATTCATCTGCAAAGCTATAATCAGATGGTGATACTTATATTCAAAAGAATGGTACTGAATTTAAGATAATATCTGCAAAATGAAAGAAGGGACCAAAAAAATTCCTATATAATTCCCAGCTTCCTCATCCTGTCAACCTAGGGTTGTCAACTATAGCTAAAACCAGTTTGGAAATTCCTGACCCCTGCTTAATAAATGAAATATTCATATAAATCTATCTGTGTGCTTATGTGTGTGTATGTTTGAATGTATGCACATAAGATAGCACAAGCCACTCTCCAAAATAAGTTCAGGCCAAGATAAAGGGTATTTTTTATACATTGAATCAGTTAACTATTAAATACAAATATCTATTAATTAAATATGATGCACATTTTGTTACTCATTTTGATTTAAAAGTTTTTGAGGAAATTGGAAAAATTACATAACAATATTTAATTTAGCTTCATTCATTATCACAAGATATAAAAATATTTTAATATAAGAAACAAATTAATTTTTGTCCTTATCTGCCAGATTTACTATAAAAAAATACTTGATAAATTAAGTATATTCCTTTTTGAGACAAGCAGCACTTAAAATGTATTATAACAAATAAATGCAAGTTTGCTTAGAAATATTAGATAGATATTTAAAATGTATCTATCCTTGAGATTACAAAAGATTTTGTGAATACTTCCAAACGAGTTTTCTTTCTTTGGCTTTCATGTAGCCTGTTTTCCAGATTTCTTTGTTTGGTTTTAAATTTTATTTTTTTTATATTTATAAAGCCATATTCTGGCCAACAGAGGTTTTTATAATGTCTTCACATTAGGTTTATTGTAGTAATATAATTTACATCAGATTCAGTTCATATTTTTCCTAAATTACTATTAACATTGTAGTTATGGAAAAATACTGATTAACAAAAAGCACATTAATATTTTACTCCAATACTAGAAAAAATATATGAAAGAGCTATATACTCTATTTAATTAAACAGAACTTTCAAAAATAGATTATCTTTTCCAATTACCATGATAAAATTTAATTTATAGAACTATAAGAATACAATCTTACTTCAGCAACATAAAATGTTTTGGTTTCAAATATTTATTATTTTTACTAAACAAATAGCACTGAAGACAAGTGTGTTTAATGCGACAGATTTCTGTTCAAATATTAGCCTATATGGACTTACCATATACCACATACTTTGCCACTTAGGATCATTAAAAAACATGGATTGGATACTACCAGGTTTGTAATCTCTCTTTCTTCTTATTTTTACAATTTGCTGTTCTATCCATTCTACCTGTTAAAAAGAAAAAAACACACACATATCAAAACAATATCTTGTATATTTAAAAATACAGTGAATAAAATACTATGATGTTGAACATAAACAGCAAGAAGATATCGTTGGTTTATTTGACATATTTTTAAAAATACTTTTGGATAATTATCACAGCAACTTAAAACATTCTGCAAAAATTCTTTCCAAGAATATTTGTTTTTGATGCCTGTTTGTTACATATACAAGATCAAAACATAATGTAAATGAAATAAAATAAAAAAGAGAAGAAAGAATACCTAAATAACAATGATCTACCATTAAAAGATCAAACCAATTTTTGTGAATTTACTTTATCCCAGTTGGGTTTCATATATTTAAAAAGGTTTCGTCTCTCAATGCCATTATCTAGATTCAATAATGCTAAGCCTGAAACATTCCAGAGAAAGACAGTGAGAATGATCAATCAATTAGTCAATCTTTATTTTAGCTACAGCCAATATTAAATACATAGAATGAAAACCATTCCAGGAATAAGAATTTATGGTATGACAAAACAGAAACAAAAAGATAGAGGAAGGAGATCAAGTCCCTTTTTATTGCCAAGATCATCATATAATCAGATAGCTAGGGCCCTAATCAAATTATCCCCTGGACTGATGTTAGTCATGCAGGGTTAAGGGTGCAGTAGCAGTATTGTAAAAAAAGTTTTTATAAAGTTAAGAAATTATGATAGTGACAACCAGGAAAATGGACTGAGAGACTGAAATGTTTAGGATGGGGTTGCATTCCCCCTCAATAGCATATTTACATCTGGAAATGTTCCTGGAATTCAACTGACACAAGGTTTGATAACTGTAACTCTCATGAGGACTGACTTTTCCTAAACTGGTGAGTATTATTCATGCCTTAATTACATTTGATCTTGATTACTGCACTGCAATCTATGTGGAGTTGCCTTTAAAATGTTTCTGAAAGTTGTATTTGTGAAAAAATTACAGCATATTGAGGGCTAACCAGTACATTGTACAGAGTTTACATGATGTGGTACGGCCCAAACCAGGATACTACAATACAGCCAAAATGTGGTGAAACAGATTGGCTCCAGATTGGCAAAGAGGTGAGGCAAGACTTTATACTGTCATTTTATTTAATGTATATGTGGAATAGAATAGAATAGAACTGGAAGGACCTTGGAGGTCTCCTAGTCCAGACCCCTGCTCAAGTAGGAGAACATACACCATCTCAGACAAGCAACTGTCTTCTTAAAAGTCTCCAGTGATGGAATACCCATGATTTCTGGAGGCAGGCTGTTCCACTGGTTAATTATCCTCACTGTCAGGATGTTTCTCCTTAATTCAAGGTTGCTTCTCTCTTTGATCAATTTCCAACCATTGTTTCTTGTCCTTCCCTCTGGTGCTTTGGTGAATAATGTGACCCCCTCTTCTTTGTGGTAGCCCCTCAGTTACTGGAACACTGCTATCATGTCTCCCCTATTTCTTCTTTTCTTTAGACACTAGCCAAACCCAAGTCCCATAGCCATACTTCTATGTTTTAGTCTCCAGGCCTTCCTTTGATCATCTTAGTTGCTCTTCTCTGATTTTTTCCCAAACTCTCAACATCTTTTTTATGACATGGTGACCAAAATTGGTTGCAGTATTCCAGATGTGGTCTTACTAGGGTTTTATAAAGTGGTAATAATACTTTGTGTGATCTTCATTCTATGCCTCTGATTATACAACCCAGGACTGTATTAGCTGTTTTGGTTGCTGCTGCACACTGCTGGCTCATAGTGAAGTGATTGTCCACTAGGACTCCAAGATCCCTCTCACAGTTACTGTTTTTAAGCCAGGTCTCACCCAATCTGTATTTGTACCTTTGATTTTTCCTGCCTAAATGTAAAACTTTGGTTTTTTCCACAATGAAACTCATTTTGTTGGAGAGGGCCTATTGTTCAAGTTTGTCAAGATCTTTTTGGATCCTGAGTTTGTGTTCTGGGGTGTTGGCTACTCCTGCCAGTTTGGTGTCATCTGCAAATTTGATGAGTTCCCCTTCAATTCCCTCATCTAAGTCATTTATGAAGATATTGAAGAGTACTGGACCTAAGACGAAACCTTGTGGTACCCCATTGCTTACTTGTCTCCATGTGGATGTAGTGCTGTTGAAGACTACTCGTTGAATATGGTTTGCCAGCCAGCTACAGATCCATCTGTTGGTGAAGTTGTCTATTCCACCTTTTTCTAAGGAGTAAGTTGTGGTCTGCTTTACCAAATGCCTTACTGAAATCTAAGTATACTACATCCACAGCATTTCACTGGTCTACTAGTTTAGTCACTTTACTGAAGAATGAAATAAGATTGGTTTGGCATGATCTCTTTTAACAAACCCAGGCTGGCTACTAGTTATAACTTTGTTGTTCACATATCTGTTTTTTGATTATCTTTTTTAGGATCTTTCTTTCTTGAAGATGGGAACCACATCAGTCCCTTTTCCAATCCTCATGTACTTCCCCAGTGCTCCAGGATTTATGAAAGTTGTGGTGCAATGGTTCTGAGATAACATCCGCCAGCTCCTTCAGAACTCTGGGATGTAATCTGTTGGGACCCAGTGATTTATACTTATCAAGGTCAGATAGGTGTTCTTTTACCATTTTCTTGCTTATTTTAATTTTTGTTTCTAGTTTGTCTTTTGCAGTGGTTTTTTTTTTATATGTTGGGCTATCATTTCTTTTTGTGTGAAGGCTGATGCAAAGTATGAGTTAAGCAACTCTGCTTTCCCCCTGTTGCTTGTTAATTTCTTGCCATCTTCTGTCTTTGGTGGACCTACAGTTTCCTTGACTTTTTTCTTATTGTTAATATGTTGGAAGAAACTTTTTTTATTATCCTTGATTTCCGTTGCAAGTCTTTGTTTGTTCTGAGCCTTTGCTTTCCTGACTTCATCTTTGCATGTTCTGGCTGTCTGCTGATAATTGGCTTTAGTTATGTGCGCCTCTTTCCATTTTTTGTATTTGTCCTTTTTGTCTTTCAGTTTGTCAGAGAGATCTTTGTGCAGCCATGCTGGTTTCTTCTTGAATTTCTTGTTTTTCTTTTTCAGTGGTATTATGCTGGTCTGAGCTTTTATGATCGCATTTTTCAGTTTCCCATGCTTCTTGGGTTGTTTTCCCTTTTAGGATTTTTATCCATGTGATCTTTCCTAGGTTCTCTCTGAGTTTGTTAAAGTCAGTTCTTTTGAAGTTTAAGACACAGGTTGGATTGTTTTCTATTGCTAGTGTTGCATTACATTAAATTCCACCATGACATGAGCATGCTCCTACTCTGGGGGCTTTCTTTGTACTATAGGAGCTGTTGTTTGGGGAACTGAGGGTGGCTGCCTTCAGGGTAGTATGAGGGTGGAGCCTTACGGTTGTTAGAGAGCCATTGGCTGGAATATTGTTTAAAAGAAATAAAGAACTCTTTAGAGGCCTGCATTGCCTTGATCGTCTGGGTCATAACACTAGTTTACTAGAGAAATCTATAATTCTGGAACACATGGAATGAAAAAGAAAAAGAGAACAACCTATAGCAAGGTGGTGGATGCAGTTATAGCACTCATGAATGTACCATTGGAAGACTTGAGGAGCCAAACTGAGGGCAGATGTCTGAGAAAATCTGTCTAAATGGCCAGTAAGAATTGAACATAAACTTGATGGCACGTAGTAATTAATTTAGAGACCTCAAATTGAAATAATCAATGCTTCTTGAAGACAAGCTCATTAGTCTCAAGAGCACAATGCTAACTATTTTAGACATTGATACAAAAGTGTTTAGAAAGTAAAATAAATGAAGAAATGAAGAGTATCATGGTATACCTTTAAACATAGATGTATTAAGTTAAAAATAACAAAGGTAAAACATTGCAGATCAGAGCTACAAAACAACAATTTCATTTTATAACAGCCAAACTTGGTCATTATTTAGAACATCAATGTTTGGTTTATTATTGATAAATCTATTTATTATAGAATGTTTCTAACCCATCCCAGTTCTGATTGATTTAGGGTAAGTTACAATGAAATAACAAAGAATAACAAACAAAGAAATTAAAATGCCATTATCAATGATCAAATACACACGGTAAGCTTTCAAGCACCTAATAAACTAATTTAAACTAAAGCCAGAGAAATACTGGAACAAAACTATGGGGCTTCTTTGAGACCAAAAGATCCCCACATTACAGCATAAGTCATTGACTCATTCATCCTAGCAGACTCTGCTCAAGTGGCATCCAAGCTTCCTTCCTCCTTTGGGCAGCCAGTGTTTCCAGCGTATATCTTCCCTGGCCCATTCTTGACTCCCTGCCAAAGTGCTGCATCAGAAACAGTACCTGCCATGGAATGTGAGATTGGGTGGAGGTTCCCAGAATGAGAGATTCCTCAACATGAGAAACGTCAAAATCACAGCTATGGAAGACCTGTCAGGTTCACTGGGGAGTTGTGAGGCCACTGATACTTTTTCCAATGTTGCACTCAGTGTCCTGGCTTGCTGGGCATTTTGCCTACCTGCAAAATACTGTTGTTTGCCACAGAAAATGATGTGGAATCTGCACAGGGGCCATAACTTTGAAAACTTTGTTCTAAGGGATTACAAAGCTGTGCAGATGTTCTTATTTGCCAGAGAAGCTTTTAGAATATGTCCCTGATGCCAATGCCTGACTTTCTGCCACACCAAAGTGAACATGCTTTGCGCCCAGCTAATAGAACGTCCTGCTCTTGGAGTTGAATTTGGCCTTAAATCTCTCAATATTTAGGAAATCTGTCAAGACTTCTCTCTATTGCCAGGCTTTAATTATTAAAATATGTTAGTACCTATTATAGTGTTAATTTTGACCTGATTTTTAACTTTTTGTATCTGCTCTTTGGTTTCTAATACTTTATTAGGTGAGTTGAATACTCACCTATTGAAAGATGGAATTTTGTTTTTTTTTTAAATAAACAAATTGCAAAAAGTATTTTGATCTAGATTGGTTCTGATTTAATGTTATAGCAGGGCTGAAGAGTTCGTTGGGTTATTTTAAAAATGTATTGACCTAAATACGTTTGGCATAGTCTAAATATGTATTAAAAAGGTTCAGTGCTACATAAAGTACTTCTCTTTCAAACTATATACATCCTACCACTTATTCCCTGAAGGATGTTTTACAGTAAGTAAAGAAAATGAAGCTGAAAAGAGTTGGATGTTTGGATGCTTTACCACCATGTTGATCTGCAAGATACCTCCAAATCAACCGTTAAACATTTGGAGAAGAAAGATAAAGGTTTTGGAGTAGACTTCCCATTCCCCAGACTTGAATATTATCTCTGAGATCTCAAACAGCAGTGCATGCAAGGGGAACTAAGAATATTTTTGAGCTAGAAGAGTTCTGCAAGGAACAGTGGGGAAAAATATAAAAACGAATATACAAAGTGTTAGATACTGTGTACGTTGCTTGATTGATGAGATGAGGCGAGAGAGTTCAGCAAGAATCATTCTTTATTTGGTTGCAGGAACTGAACTGAGAAACAGGGCTGCAAATGCAGTAATTTATACTCTGGCCTCTAGGCGGTGGCCAATAGGTTTAAAGCAACCTATTGCCTCTCTAGAAGCAACCAATGGCGGTGCTGGAGACGGGTTGTCTGAGGAGCTGGGAGCTGTTAGCCAGCTTCCCTGCTTGAGCAACCTTCCAGCAATTAACCCCACATGATATTCCTAAGCAAGACAAAGCCCAATACATTATACCCCTCCCCCTTAGAATGTACATACATTATAACAACAAAAGGAATGATTACAGCAATTACAAGTTTTCAGAGATACAGAAATAATATGCAATGTACACATTTTCCGTTCTTGCTAATACAGAGACTCTCCTGGCTAGCAGCAATCACACATACAACATTATAACTCAGTTTTTTTGGAACAAAATCTTGTAAATATGCAGGAGGCTTATTTAGGAATGCCTAGGAGAGCCAGGCACTGGCTCTTTAGGAATGCCTAGGAGAGCCAGGCACTGCCTGGCCTACCAGCTTGCCCGCCGGGCTGGGCAGACCAGGGTCCATAAATTCAAGCGAGTCTGGATGACTCGGAATTCTCTGGCTGGCCATTTCCAGTCGGCCCACCCAGAGTCCAATCTTTCCACAGAGTTAGCACAGTGGCTGTAGTGTTCTGGTTGGCTTTCTCCATCAGGGGCCCCATGTTGCACTCCTGGGCTTTGTTCTCTTATGGCCACCTCCCTGTTGCTCCAACTGATTGGGACCTCAGGGCATATGGATTGATCGGTCTGGCTACCAGTTTGTGGTCCGTGGATGGGACCTGCGATGAAGTCCTCACTTTGTGGCCATTCTGGAAAACGCTTTCTAAGCTGATTGATATCGCTTAGAACAACTCGCCCACACTCTAGGCCCACTTCGTATGAGAGGGAGCCTGACATTTTGGTGATTTTCCCTGGCATCCACAAGTTCCCATGCCCATAGTTCCGGGTCCACACACCATCGCCCACTTGCAGCCCCCTCAAGGGTTTTGGGTGAGAGGCCTCAGCTGCCACCCGGTCTGGGTGAAACCTGTCCAGTTTAGTGATTAGTCACCTCCCCTAGTACAGCTCTGCTGGGCTTTTGCCCATTGCTGTGCATGGTGTGGAATGTTGGCAGAGCAAAAAGTCGGCCAGTCTGTGGTGCCAGTCCCCAGTCACTATGTGTTTCAATGATTCTTTCATGGTGTGTACCATTCGTTCGGTTTGATCATTACTAGATGGGTGAAATGGTGCTGATGTTGCATGCCTAATGAAGTTTGCCCTCAGAAAAGCCTGAAATTCTGCTGCAGTAAATTGGGCCCCATTATCAGACACTACGGCGTCTGTTATCCTGTGCATTGCAAAGAATTTCCTAAGCACCTGGATGGTCCTAGCAGTAGTCATATTTGCAATTGGTATAACTTCCAGCCATTTAGAGTGGCTTTCGACCAGTATAAGAGCTGTCCCTGAAAAGACCCAGCGAAGTCTATATGAATCCTAGACCAGGGTTTGTGTGTCTTCTCCCATCTGTGGATGGGCGCATGTGGCATTTCAAGCCTAGACTGCTGGCATGTGTAGCACCCATGAACTTGAGTCTTGATGGCTTTATCTAATCCTGACCACCATAAATAGCTTCATGCCAAAGCTTTCATGTGAACAATATCCGGATGACCTTCATGAAGCGATTGCAATACCCTGTCCCTTAATGAGGTGGGAACAATGACCCTGTTCCCCCAAAGAATACAACCTTATGAGCTGAGAGCTCATGTCTCCTTGTGAAGTAGCTCTGGAACTCAGGACCTGGACTTTTCTCTAGCCACCCCGTGTGTACCCAAGATAGTACTCTGCTTAGAGTATTGTTTGATGCCATTTCTGCGGCTATGTCCCCCACATGGAGAGAAAACTCAGGCAAGTCCTGAATAGACAAAATGCGGGCCGCTGGGGCCGGATCTGGCTCAATGTGAGGCAATGGAAGTCTGCTCAGGCCATCTGCATGGCCCATATCCTTGCCAGGTTTGTGAATTAGCTTAAAACTGTAAGCTGATAAAAAAATCATCTTGACATTCTAGGGGATAAGATGTGGGGTGTCTGTCTGTCTGTAGTGAATAACCCCAGTAGCGGTTTATAGTCTGTGAAGACTGTAAAGTCCCTGCCATATAAGTAGTCGTGGAATTTTTTTACTCCAGCTACTATGGCCAATGTCTCCTTGTCAATTTGTGCGTAATTATGCTCAGTGGAGGACAGTGTCCTCGAGTAAAAAGCAATTGGAACTTGAGTCCCATCGCTCTCCAAGTGACTAAGGACAGCCCCCATCCCATATTGGGACGTGTCACACGCAAGGCATACCAGCATCGATTCCTTAAAGTGAGTGATCGTGGAATTGACAGATAGTAGAGCCTTCAATTCCTGAAAACTTCTTTCGTGAACACTAGTCTACTTCCAAGCAGTATTTTTGTCTAAGAGCCTTGTTAGGGAGGAATGCATGGTAAAAATTTAGGAGGCCTAGGAATGCCTGAAGCTGTTTTGGGGCTGGGTGCCATCTGAATGGCTTTTACTTTTGACTCAGCAGGGTGGATGCCATCAGCATCTATACGGAAAGCCAAGAACTCAGTTGAGGGGACTCCAATACTACACTTATTCTTTTTAAGCTTGAGGCCTGCTTTGTGCAGCCTTTGAAGGACAGCTCTGAGCCTCCTTGCTAGCACCTCAGTGGACTCACCAGCGATGAGCATGTCATCAAAATAGGGGCAACCCCCAGAATGCCCTTGAGAGTCTGCTCCATAATGCCTTAAAAATGCCGGGGGCTACGCTGACCCCGAATTGCAGGCGTTTTACTTTAAACGCCCCCCTGTGGGTTACAATTGTCTGTGCCATGGCTGTGGCCTTGGCAACAGGAAGCTGTTGGTAGGCCTGAGCCAAATCTAATTTTGCAAAAATTGTACCACTTTGCAAGGACGCCAGGATGTGGCTTACTACTGGTACCGGGTATGCATGCTGTTTGAGTGCACGATTAATTGTGCATTTGTAATCGGCACAGATTCTGATGTCCCCATTGGCTTTTAGTGGCATTATGATTGGGGTCTCCCATTCACCCCCATCTACTGGCTGAAGTACTCCCTGTTCTACAAGTTTATCTAACTCAGCGTCTATTTTGTGTTTAAGAGCAAATGGCACCCTACGAGGTTAATCCTGACTGGCACTACAGTAGAATGTAATTTAAATGTTATTGGCGGGCCCATGTACATCCCCAGAGCTGAGTCAAACATATCTTTGAACTCCTTGCATACTGTCGCTAGACTCTTGACTTGCGTCCGGTTGATTCTGGTTACTTGGATGCCTAGTGCATCAAACCAGTCAAGCCCAATCAGGCTCGTTCACTGACCCCCTATTACGACAATGTCCAGGTGCCCAGAAAACCCCTTAAATTTAACGGCTAATGTGGCCTCACCCTTGACTGTGACTCTAGCATTCTAGAAGTCGGTTAGTATAATGTCAGATGGCCTCAGCTTGGCCCATCTCTTGCTGCAATTGCAGATCAAATTAAATGTCTCAAGTGAAATAATGAATACAGCAGAGCCCGTGTCCAGCTCCATCTTGCAGGGGACCCCTTGCAGCTCCACCTGAAGTCTAAACTTCGGTTTAATAGGGCGGGGAGTTCCCGTGCAGCAAATGCTTCTGCGGCTGGAGCACAAACCTACACTATACTGTCCCAGGGCCCCAGTACCTCTCCTCATTAGAATGTCCAACTGGTGATTCGATTGCCAGTCCCTTTGGTGACCTCTGCAGATGGACGTGATGTGGCCAGTCTTTCCACAGGCCTGACACATGGCTTTCTGGAACCTAGAGTCCATGCGTTGGTGGCAGCTGCCACATCCTGGGCATCTAAGGAAGGGATCTGCCTTGTAAGTGTCCCCTTGTTGCTTGTCGCTATGACGCTGTTGGTCATTGTGTCTTTGTAGCTTGTTGACTTCTGTGTTGTCTTCCGGGTCTTCCACGTGTTTGGCATCCTCATGGTGGATGGCTTCCTCATGCTGTGCTGTTTTGGTGGGCCACATGGCTCGTATGGCCCTGCCGGCAGTTTCATCTGCCATGATCTCTTTCAGTGCATCTAGGAACAACAGTGTCTCTTTGGCGAAGAGTTTTTGCTGTAACTCTTGATTCCAGAGACCACAGACAAGCTGGTCTCGTAGCCTCTCCTTGACATCAGAGAACTGGCACAGGCATGTGGCCTGCCTCAACGCTGCGATGAATTCAGATGCTGTTTCACCTGGTTGTTGAATCCTCTGTTCAAATGCATGGTGCCAAGAGATTACCGACAGCTTGGGCTGGAAGTGATCTCCGAGCTGTTTCTTCAAGTCTGTGAATGTTATGGACTCCAATGGCATTGGTGTGAACAAGTTCTCCGCGATGTCAAATGTGGCTGGACCGCACACACACAGGAGCGTAGCGGCCTTCAGGCTATCCTCGGCAACTTGATTCACGCGTAGATAGTTCTCGACCCTGGATAGATACGAAGACCATCTTTCTGGGTGAGCTATATCAAATTCTTCCAGCTTTCCAACCTTTGCCATTTCTGCTGGTCTTCACAGCTGGGGCTCGTTGTCCTTGTCCTGCTCCTCTGTTGCCCAGGGACTGGCCCTCTGGGTGCGTGGTCGCTAGCGTGGCAGTACTAGGCTGACCGAAGGGGGTGGAAATTGCTTTTCCCACCAGGCGTGTTCGGCCTCTTCCCTAGTGACTCTTCAGCTCAGTTAGAGGAGCAGGATCCCGTCTTTGTTGCCAGTGTAAGATACTGGGTTCGTTGCTTGATTGATGAGATGAGGCGAATGAGCAAGAATAATTCTTTATTTGGTTGCAGGAACTGAACTGAGAAACAGAGTGGCGAATGCAGCAATTTATACCCTGGCCCCTAGGCAGCAGCCAAGGTTTAAAGCTACCTATTGCCGCCCTAGAAGCAGCCAATGCAGTGCTGGAGACAGGTTGTCTGAGGAGCTGGGAGCCGTGAGCAACCTCCCAACAATTAACCCCATGTGATATTCCTAAGCAAGACAAAGCTCAATACATTACACAAAGTGTCCTAACTGGCTATTGGAAAGATTTGAAAAGATTCTTTTAGCAATACTTCAAGCCCACTAACTATCTAGTAACTATTCTTTGCAGTTCTTTTTCTATGATTTTTCATAAAGACAATGGGATCTGTTCCCAATAATCCCAATATAAAAGTATTTTGTTTAATGGGAGAAAGATTTACTATCACATCATATTTTACTTTACTATTAGAATAAATTATTATTTCTTAAATTCTGAAAACACAGGTTTATTTCTTGATAATTATTCCAACAATAAGAGTGATTAAAAACTGTTACTATTAAGCCCTAGTAGATTCAAGTAGGGTATAAAATTTATTCAAACAATAGTAGATAGGAGTAAATCTCACAGGTTCTTTACATTCTTTGAAAACTCTATGATTATGTGGAGAAATACTGGACAGAGGTTTTGGTTTAATCCTTTATGTAGAATTTTAAAATGTTCAAGAAAGAAAAAAATGAAGTATGAGTTAAGTATAAATAAATTTGAAAGTCCTGTTTAGGTTGCATTCTAAATTACATAAAATAAATTCTGCCTTGTCTTCTGTGCAAGGAACTTTGGTTTATGTGTCTCCATTTCCCATTGATCAGAATTTTGATGTGTAAACTTGCAGTTATATCATGAAGTAAAGGGAAATGTAACCTTCTCAGAAATGTAATTTTTATTTTCTATTTAATCTGTGAGAACAGCTCCCTCTAGAATAGTTTATAATAAGGAGTCACATTTTAAAAATTGTAAGTCAAACATCAAACATTCTAAGCAACTGCATTAGGTTAGAAACTTACTTTAACTTTAAAGATGTTCAAAGAAACTATAAACTATAAACTATAGACTATTTTTATTCCATATGCAGTTTATTCAGTACATATCTGAAATTTATACTGCAACAATTTCCAGTCCATTGATTAATGATATAGAAATATATTTTCTATTTTAAATAAAAAAATAAAACAGTTTCCCCAGATCTAACACATTTAGGCTTTTTTCAACAACACTGGATGAATCATGTTGAAGAGTTGGTGACTGAAGTAATAATTGTTTTGTTTAATCTGAATTTGTTCTTCAGTGGATCAAACATATGCATGGCCAAATTGTTCAAAATAAAGGCACTGAATTCATACAACAGATAGGCAAGAAAAAAATAGCACTTGTTATATTTTGGAATGTGAATGTTTGAGTCCTTGCTTTTTACTTTATCTTTCACTTTTCATGGCTCAAAACCAGTTTTTATTTTAAAATTACTTTCTTTCGAAGTGAGTATTTTCTTCTTCTGAATACCTTGTGTATTATCACTAACAAACTGCCAGTTTCTGTTGTTCCCAATTTCCTGTTGCTTAGCAGGCGAGCTGCAAAATTGCTATCACATCTAATTAAAGCTCTTTAACAAGGAAAAACAATGCCCACTTTTCTTCTAGGCCAGTGGAGAGCTTTATCCTCATTTGATTTTCTTGACCTGAGGTCCAGTTACACATTATTTTCTTTTGAACCTTGGACTCCCTGATGTGAGTAAGGTCGGTGCTATCAAAACATAGAACTAAAAAGCTTTCATCCTACCTTCCACAAGAGAGGCATAGGAAAAGGGTCAATCCCCAGGAACAAACTACAGGGTGACTTTTTTAAAAACTTTTTTTTTGAACGGAAAAAGAGAAATGTTCCTAGAAAATAATTAACAACTGGATTGCAATTCTTCTGTAAATAAAAATGTAGCAACATTACTTTAATTAGATTACAGCATTATGTTTTTTTTAAGGGCTGAAATGGCCCTTTTCTGGATGATATGAGCTGCCTGGGATGAACAATTTATTGATTTAGCCTGCTTGTTAGAAAAGAACTTTGGAATCAAATGAAACTTATGAAGATTTTATACTGCAAAAAATTATGAACCGCAACCCATATTAATTTTTAAATTGTTTACTGTTAGTGTAATTCTATTGACTCTAACTACTTTGGGGTGGTATGAAGTGTGTTTAGTGTATCTATACAGAAATCCTTGACCTATGACCATGAACAAATGGTTGTTGACCAATCCCTAGATTTCTGGCTGTCCCAAAATTCCTGCAGTCATTTGATTCCAACCTGGGAACTTGACAACTGCTCTGCACTTACAATCAGTTGCAACACCCCACAATCACATGCATTTGCAATCTTCCCTGGCAGTGTCCCAAAAAGTCAATGGGGAAGCTGACAGGAAAGGTCACAAGTTACTGAAGTAAGTTCTCCCTCACACCTTTGCACACTCTCTACAACCCATACTGCATCTCCCCCATATGCTTCTGCAACATCTCACTGACTCCCAAGATCCTTACTGTGTCCGTACTCTCATCATGCTCTCTCCCAACCAGCACCAGCAACTTACCTGTCCATTGCCTCCCCCCCCCCACACACATTTTTTAAAAAAAATATCTGGGACTTGCAATTTCCTGCTGGCTTCCCCACTGACTCGTTATAGGAAATTGGCGGGAATTTGCCTTGTCTAATGACCATGGAATTTGATTAACAATGGTAACTGGGACTGTCATTGTGAAGCAATCCAGACTGCATCACATATCAATAGAAATTCTGTCATAAGTCAAAGACTGGCTGCATTGAAAGTGGCATTTTTAGAAGCTGCTACAATTGTTACAATTTTTAAGTTAGTATTGCAAAAGTAAAAGAAAATCAAGACATTACTATGCACAGTTTTTAAGGGGAAAATAATATAAAAGCAGTAATTAGAAACAAGGGACGTGGTGGCTCAGTGGTTAGGACACTGAGCTTGTTGATTAGAAGGTTGGCAGTTTGGCGGGTCGAATCCCGAGTGCCACGTAACAGAGTGATCGTAACAGAGTGAGCCCCTAGAGTCGGAAACGACTAGCACGCATGTGTGGGGGGAACCTTTACCTTTAACTTTTACCTACTTAGAAACAATTTCAATGTTTATAAATGTGTTGATGTAATCATCAGTTGGGAAGACATTTAAAAGTATTTAGTTTTCCAATTTTGCATTTATTGATTTCCCCTTTTCCCCTTGTTTTCCATTTACATGACTATGTACTACTTTTGAAACAAAACAAACACTGCTGACATCAATATTAATATATTTGGAGTTACTTTTTAAGATTACAATCAATGTAATCTGAATTAATTATATAATAAAATGTGAAAATTATGATCATTGTAAACTCTTTATTTTCTGACATTTTATTCTTTATCTGCTATGTGTCTTCTATCTTCTTTTTATATGTTTATCCTGTTCCCTTAAAATTTTTAATGAATAATTTATAAATAAGGAGAGAAAAAAATGCCAAACTGAACTTTTATAGACATAGTTTTCATGAAAAACAGCACTGCAATAAACATGACTAATGTTAAGTACATTATATAAATGGAATCTAGTCTGCAATATTTTATTTTAATAAAAATGAAATTGCAGACTTCCATAAGCTATCTTTCAATATAAATGAAATACTTTTAATTAATGTGGTTTAAAATTGTATAATATTAATTACTTTGCAGAATGTATGTACCCATCTTTCATAAAATAAAAATGTTAAGCACAATTATCTACATTTATTCCTCAGTCATAAAATGATAGTTGTGCATAATAATTTACACATACATAAATATGCATCCATCATATATCCACATACATGTATATCATCTAACACCATTCTTTTTTACGATTAATTATATAATTCAAAGGGTAGAAAGAAAGTAGGCTAGTAAGTAATAATAATAAAAGCAAATGTTTTGTAAACTGATCCTCATTCATTCTTTCTCCAAGACAAAGCCACCTCAAAGCTTTCTTATTTGTCACTTTTGTATTAAATCCACACTCATTCAGTAGCCATTTGCTTTACTTTCATATTACAATCAGTCTCCAGTTTACAAACAAGTTCCATCCCCAATGTGGAATCTCCCCAAAACAGGAGGAATTGCCAATAGAAGCAATTTATATGTAAAATGGAACAGAATTATTATGTAATACTGTATAAGTATTGTATAAAGAACTCAAATCATTATGTATTTAACATGAATTGTGTATTTAACTTAAATGTTGCTCTGTTCTGAACTATGGGTCATCCTTAACCTGGAGACTTGCTATATTTGTTTTGAGGATTTATCCTCATTCATTCTCTCCATTTGACCAAAACGACTTAAAGTATTTCCTATTTATAGTAGTCTCTCACTACATTCTTATATTTAATCCACATTCATCCAGCACTCATTGATTCTTGATCTTATGTCTTTGTTTTAGTATGCACATTTCTTAAAATTACCTACTCCAATTGCATGCACCTTACTTCGAGGTTTTCCTGACCTACTCAATTCTCACTTCCGTTGGCAAATGTTTGTTCCTCACAATATGCTATCCACTACACTAGGATTTGATTTTTTAAAAACTTTCTCTGTCCATTTCCTTTTTTTTAGTTAGCCATGATAAGCTACCTCTTTGCTTTGGTCTTTTTTCACCTTTTACATATAACTTCAAATTGTTCATCCTATTTCTACTGTCAAGCACAATTCTGGATTTTGTTGCATTAATTTTCAGACTCATCCTTATTGTATCATATACTCTACCTAAAATCTGCTGCAAAATTAGAATACACTCAAGAATTGAAATGGGTAACAATCAACATGACAAGCAAACATACATGATCAGGGCATACAAATTTATACTTTTGGAGTCAGGAGAAGCTCATTTAACATCTTGGCTTTTCATTGGAAAGGGAGGAATTACAGGAAAACATGCAGGCACACAATAGGGAATACACACTGAAATAATGCACTGGCACTCACAGCTGTGAGTGCACTCAGCAAACAGTCTAGTGTATTCCCCATTGTGTACTTACTCATTCTGTTGTAATTTCTTCCTCTCCAATCTCTCTGCTCTGTGGGGTGGGGTTGGTGGGGGAGAATAGTCAAGCATAGAAGGGATTGCCTACAGAAACTGCTGGGCAAGGATTTTGTTTTCTGGGTAGGCAAAGAAAAAAAAAGAGGAGTTGCAGTGGGCACATGGGATAGTGAGGAGGCCAGAGAAGCATTGGGTAACTTGGGCATCAACTGGGATGAGGGTGGGGAACACAGAGAGAGAGAGACAGAGAGACAAAGAGAGCTGTGGATAATTCTCTCGTTTTACAGACCTCAGCAGGAGAGCGTGCTTGGATGGGAGGGGACTGATGAGGTGAGAAGAGGTGACTTCCAGTCAGTGGTGGGATTCAAATATGCAAACAACCTATTCTCTGTGTGGATTCTGGGCCTGGGCAACAAAAAGTTAGCTACAGGTTCTGCTGAAGTGGTGCGAACCAGCTGAATCCTACTACTGCTTCCAGTCATGCATACAGTCAACATCCAAGACAATTGGCTCTTCCTTGTTTTCTGCCATTTCTTTGCCTGTCATAATCCTAATATGACTGCCCATTCCACACTACCACACCTGGGCCTCAGATTCAGCATCTCTTTGATCAAGTATCAGCTACCTCAGTGCCCTGTCTTAAACAACACATCACCAAGCATCCTCTCTCTGCTGTCCACTCTACCCTCACCCAATTGGGGAAGGGTAACAACACCAAACTACATGGCAGGAATGACTCAGGGTCCCTGCCAAATTTGTTTCTTGCCCAGGGAGTAAACAGTAACAGTAACCCCCACAACCCTGACCAAACAACCTTTACTCCAAACGACAATACTTATATGTACAAACTCTTCAAACAATGATGAAAGGAAAATGCTGGATTTAGTTGTAGTTAAAGTTCAGTAAGCTGACTGTAACAGCAATCTACCAACTTGAATGAAATTGGCAAAGAATGCAAATGTGACAAAATGTATGGCAGGAGTCCAGGTTACCTGAGTAACCATCTCACCCCAATAGGATTGGCCTACCCCATTCGCGTCAGGAGAAGGGGTATGCTGAGGATCTCACTGGCTAAGGAATTTTGACTGCCAGCCAAGGAAGAGTCTTTTCTGCCATGTCTCCCACCTTCTGGAACACTAAACCCCTTGAGCTGAGGTCCATTCCCACCCAACCCATAAGGGCCTTAAAACCTGACTCTGCTGATTGGCCTGGGGCCCAGATGGGGATGTGTCATCCTAGAGGTGGATTAAATAGAAGATTTCCACCTCCACACCACTGTATTCCCTCCACCGCCATCTAAACTATTTCTCTGCCAATTTTAACATTATATTTGTTGCACTACTATTTTAATGTTTTACAACATTTTTAATTTTAATCTTTTATAACATTGTTTTATCAGATTGTAAGCCACTCAGTGAGATGGGTGGCAAAAGAATTTAAACAAATAAATAAATGTATAGATTGCTACTCCGTGTGGCCAATCCAATGGTAGCCACACTGGTTGATCCCATAATGAAGTCTCCTGCCTGTTCCTGTGCCCTCTGCCATCCCATGCTCGAACTAGGAGGCTGAATTAGGTAGAATCTCAACTAGCTGCTAATATGATCCTGCTGCTGCTCCAAGAGCTCAGTCACAGCCCCATAATCACCACCTGCTGCTGTCCGGGAAAGCCACACCAGAATTGATATGGTTGCTGCAGCCACATTACAAAATACATTACGGTGCATATTTTATCATTTTGATGTCCTTGTGGTTAGGAATGTAGTCCTATCTTGTTCAAATCCAGTAATTAATTTGTTCAAGAAGCAAGCGTAATGCAACAATAACACAAACACTGCCCATTACTAAGCTCCCAAGAATAACAAGATTTGGCAAGCAGTGATCATTATTCATCTGTTTGGCTTAGGCACTATTACCAAGACTGGGAAGCCTATATGTTAAATTGGACTGAAGAACATCTCAAAGAATCCTACAATGCTACGATCCTTTGAGAAACGCCATTCCCTCATCTATTAATTCTAAAAGCAACAGTTATGTTACTGTAATATACACATTATCTTCTACAAGCTGGCATTAAAACTCAATTCAGGTTGTCTTTTAGTCCCATCTGCTTGAAATAATATGTAATTTTTGTCTCTTCTTTGGTTATCTTTTAAGTTCAATTTAAGAACATTCTGGCCATATGAAAGTTATCAAAATGTAGTTATGCATGTTGTACTGTGAAGACTTTCTGCTTATGTTCTTGCCTGTGTAGAGGGCCCAAACCAAGCAGCTACTGTTATGCTACATTGATATGGAGTAAAGAGCCTTTCAAAAGTTACACTGCATGTATGGCTCGGGAATTCTTTTATGATGTCTATATGGGAGTTATAACACTTGAATCAACATTCAGGGTTTACTTTATTAGTTTTATTGTGTTGATCTATCACATTTAATGTATACTTTTATTAGCTCAGTAGATGGATTACACAATAATGAGTGTCCTGTAAATTGAACTTGACTTCTTGTGACTTCAGGAATCTAAGTAGTTTTCTTGGCGATAATATGGAAATGGTTTCTCATTGCTTTCTCCCAGGATATTTTTCAACTTCTCTACTGAGAATTCTTTCTTTCTCTCTCACTGGAACATCATATCTATACTTCGTTCAGATACTGCCTATTTTGTCCTACTACAAGGCCAGGCAGTATCTCTCTATGCTTGTCTGTCTCCTCTCAGATTCTTCTTTTGAATATGATATCTCACTTTCATTAACCAATGACAATGAAACTATTATTAAAAAATTTTAATTAAAAATCAAATGTAACCCACACTAATAAAAATATTAACCTTCAGAGCACAAAGCTTGATAAAAAAAAATTATCTGGGGAATATAAGCTTTGAATCAAAGCCTCTGCTTATTTCAAAAAATATTCAACCAAAGCAGACTTTGCCAACTGTCATTATTATAACTATAACTGTTTCATTTATTGTAGTTTTGCCATCTATATTCCTACAGTCAACAGTACAAGTATGGACAGTCCATTTCAGATGTTTATATCTAATGCGCAGATGATAAGAAAATATGCAAATAGAGCAAGGCTATCCCTTGAGTAAGCATTGTAGTTTAGCAACTTTCTTTGTATATTGAAGGTCCCAGTTCTTTCTGTTAGGGATGGTGTATTTAGTTAAGAAGCATAGAAAATGATAACAATAGTCTGTCTTATTATGAGAAAACAAATCCAGTATTCTTGTATATATTATTGCAGTTGTAAAAGTAAGTAAGTATTATTTTTAGGAAATAAATGTACTAAATGTACTAAATGTGCTATCAGCATACACTATAGGACTTTCTAGAGATAGGTACTTTTTCTAAACAAGGTCAGGTATGTATGTATGTATGTATGTATTATGTATGTATGTATGTATGTATGTATGTATGTATTTATTTATTTATTTATTTATTTGAATATCTATACCACCCTTCTCCCGAAGGACTCAGCGCGGTGTACAGGGCAATAAAAGTACTACATACAAAAGTTAAAAGTAAGATTAAATTAATTTAGCCCTAACAATAAATAGTTAAAAATACCCCAAACCCTTAGACCAGGCTGGCCTGTTCAAATAAGTAGGTTTTCAGATCACGGCGGAAAGAGCGAAGGTCGGGAGCCATCCGGAGCTCAACCGGTAACTGATTCCAAAGGGCTGGCGCGCCCACAGAGAATGCTCTCCTCCTGGGGGCCGCCAGCCGACACTCTCTCAGCGATGGCACCCTGAGGAGGTTATGCAATTAGTCTTAAGCAGTTTTCAACAACAACGGACACATTTTAATAAGACAGTGCAGTATAGTCACAGCTTCTGAGTATACACAGAAGAAAGCTAGCTGCTATTTCATAATTTTTTTCAATGCTCACTTTTCAACACACTTTGCTTGACTCCCTCTGCATTTCATTCCCTTGCAAAAACCAGGACTTTCATTCTCAAATAAAAACAGATACTTTCTGCCAACAAAAGCTTCCCCAGAGGCTGCTCCATGCAGAATATGTTGCAGCAGTCCAATCAACAGAAAGATTGTAAAAATACAACTTCTTCAGAGGAACTACAATCCCATCTTCAGTAATCCTAAACTGATGTTACTGGATTGCCCTGTTTGTTCATTGCAAAAATAAAAAGCAATTTGGTATTTGTAGGATTTAATTTAGGATTGTTTTACCTGATATCTCTCAGACATCAGTTCAGGCTTTCCATGGCACCATGTCTGTCTTGGCTAGTTATGTATAATTGGTGTAATCATCATACCGATGACTCCTCATTCTGAACTGACAGATGAAGTCTCCCAGCAGCTTTAACTTGCCAAATTCTCAAAAAAATCTTCGAAGCAGGCTCTGAAATCTCCTGAATCTCCCTGAATTCATGACTAGTGAATCATCATCAGGGTCCCACTAGCAATGCATCTACAATGTGTAATTTGAAGATCTGATCTGAAATGCTTTCCATCTGCTTCTGTGGTCTGAAATACCTTTTGTGTCTCCCAAGGTCTTTCCCACATACAATATTCCTTGCCATTGCAAGTTTTCTACATAAATTTATGCTCTGCTGCTGCAGGATACAAAACATGAAATTGGATTTCAGGGAGAGCTACATCTCCATTGCTGCCAGTCAGTAATAGGTCCACATGTTCATCAACCATCATGTTGTAGATGGATATAATCTAAATGCCATAGACCTGACATTTACCAGCATCTTAGAGACCAAGTCACCTGATAATGTTTCTATCTGAACCAGGACTGGGGAAACTGACTTAGAACAAGAGACACGCATGAATATGTGGATCTGCTACAACAGCTTACTTAGTTCCCTCCCACTATTCATGCCCCTGCCCATCACAGTCCCAATTTGGGAACCATTGCATCATCTCAACCAACAATCATTTCTTCATTTTTGTCTTCACATTTCCGAAACTCAGCACATATTCTACTGGTCTCAGCCAACATCTATACTTTCCACATCCAGAGCCAGATTATCACAGATCAGAAGCTGAGGTCTAGACTGCAACTGTTCATACTCTAAGGATGGTGACAACAGCTCTACTTCAAAGCTCCACAATTGTTGTTGGTAGCACTGCTTTTCATAGTATTCCTCATAGTAGTAACAGCAGTCTACATAGTAACACACAACTAGAGCCAAGGGCAAAGCAGGTACCAGATCTTTTTAAATCCTTCTTCTGAACCTTCCCAGATCTGTCATCAACAGATCCAGTTTCCTTCTCCCTTCTTGTATGACCTCCAAAACAGAATGCAACATTCCAAAAATTTGATACAGTCTATGGTGCTTGTAACGGACACGGTGGCTCAGTGGGTTAGGACGCTGAGCTTGTCGATCAGAAGGTTGGCAGTTTGGCGGGTTGAATCCCGAGTGCCATGTAGCAGAGTGAGCGCCTGTTACTCGTCCCAGCTTCTGCCAACCTAGCAGTTCGAAAGCATGTAAAAATGCAAGTAGAAAAATAGGGACCACTACGGTGGGAAGGTAACAGCGTTCTATGCGCCTTTGGCGTCTAGTCATGCCAGCCACATGACCACAGAGTTGTCCTCGGACAAACGCTGGCTCTTCGGCTTTGAAACGGAGATGAGCACCGGCCCCTAGAGTTGGAAACGACTAGCATGCATGTGCGGGGGAACCTTTACCTTTACCTATGGTGCTTGTTCACATCGACTTTCTCTACTGGCAAAGTGTAAGCTAAATCCAAATGCTCATTAAACAAGTAGCTGCGGAAATGCTCATTAAACAAGTAGCTTAGAAATAATTATTTTAATACTTATTTTAATTTTTAATTAAAAGCAATTTTTGGGTGTTGAGATGAATAGTAGTGTATAAGATGCTTGATTTTTCTCTTATTACTTTTTCTCTGATACAAACTGTCTTTCAAAAAAAAAATTCAGATACATTTGGGCAGTGGCAACTGGACTTCCTTACTGAATATCTTTTATCCACTATTTCTATGCTCAAAACTGACCCTACCAAGTATTATGGTCATTAGGAAACAAAAACAATTCAACTCTGTTATGTGTGGTTTGTGGATAATAAATTAGAATACTGGGAATCAGGATTTTCCTAAAGTACAATATTAGACAAGTCCATGCAAAGATTAAAGCATCTTTGCATCTGGAGAAAGACATCCTACAATTAGCTAAGAAGCCAGTCTCCAACTTTTGAATATATAACATTTTCAGTCTTGAGTGGCCAATACTTGGCTGTTTTCCTTCTTCAATGAGACATATTCTTTTTTTTTTAAATTAAGAGCTTTGAAAAATATGTTTATCTTATATTGTGCTAAATCATAATATAGCCTGTTAGGTTTTAGCTCAGTTTTATATGTCAAAATAGTCACTGTATATTGTAAATCATGATTTAAATTTTAGAGCTATGTGTGAATAATGATTAATCATAGCCCTTCATTATATATAAACATATATATGATATGGGCAGTATATCTTTATTAAGACACTAGACAAAATATGAATTTGCTATTCAAATACCATTTTAGTGTAAATTCTAGATATCAGTAGGTTCTACTTGAATACTATAATATGTATAATGTGTAAGAAGTATTAGCTAAAAACAGACATAACATATGTGAAGTGATTTTAAGTTTAAGGACTTGGCGAAGGTGTTATATGCATGCTTTGTTATCTTGGTGCTGAAATAATGAGCAAAAGTGAGATAACTTTGTTATGCTTTTTGAAGTGGGGTATACTGAGTGAAACCCAGTATGTCCCAGTTGAAAAAAGCAAAATAACAATACTTCAACATCTGTGTCTTAAATGTTTATACTGTATTCCATCAGGATATTATTACATTTGGTGAAAGCCATAGTTCTCCTTTAGCTTAAAGTTCAAATACCTTAATCTGCTGCTATCAGCACTGTAATGTGTGATAACATGATATCTGCTTATTTTCTAGAGCTTAGGTTTCTAAGATGGTCCTATAATAAGGATAAGGTGGACAAGTAGGTATCATTGCTATTTTTTCCACAAGAAATAGCTGTGTGAATTTTGCCAATCTAAAAATGATAGTCCACCTTTATATCCAGGCGAATGAGCAGCATAAGGGAAGTGAAAAGGAAAGAGAAAGAGAAAGGGGAAAGAAAGTTTACAGCTCCATGACTCCATTTTACATGCCAATCTTGTTGTTATTCTAATATGGACAGAATAAGTGTAAAGTTTCTTGCTCAGTAATACAGAACAGCTTTTTAGTATGATAAATCATTACCTTTTCTAAAATTTGTCTGATTTATTCCTATCAACATTCCTATCTTGCCAATAATATTTGTCATAAGAAACTATACTGACTTTATTTCTAGATTGCAACAATTTGTTTATAATCAAAATGAAAACACCAAAGTAAAATTTAAAAATATACAAGGGGTCTGTTATCCATATGTTACTTAAATTAAATTTTAAATTAATTTTTGTGAGAAGCTTTTAAGATGACATGTAGTTTGACCAAAATTACCTACTTATTAATTAATTTTACTATCACAATATATAAAAATATAGCAAAATAATCAAAAAGCAATATCCATAAAACAAATGACCAACTGCTCATATATTGCCAAAAAATAAGAGCATCTAACTTTTAATGTGAGGCTATTCCTCTCACATTTATAACATCAAATAACATAAAAGTGTCTCAGCATTTGTTTGTGAACAAAAAATAATACACAGCCAACTTTACAGCCAGCTAATATTTGCAGTGCACCAATATATCTTGTTCAATCACCACCGTCAGCATATGATTATAATAACCAGATACATCATGTTGGCATACCAATAGAATTAAGATGTAAATTAAGAATGTTTTAAGTTGATACATTTTAAATAATCAAATATTATGATATAATTGTTGCCCTGAGAAGAAATCCAGTGATGATATATCCTTGTTATACTCACATCTATTTGTTTCACTACAATAAAAAGAAGCATGATTCTTTATATACAAAAGGCAATATTTTTTAAAGGTTTTATTTTGGGGAAGGTTATAAATGAAAAACAAAAATTATAAACCATTAATATGAGGTATGCAGTAATTCAATAAAAGCAGTTTAATAATAATAATAATAATAGCAATTAAGCTAATTAATGTATGTGAAAAGATATATTTTGTAAAAAATATCCTTGTTCAATAACACAAATCAATAGTGAACTTTTGAGGTAGAAATTACCTTCCTCATTCTAAGAAAGTGTCACTGCTTAGAAGTAATACAATATATATTATATAGGTTTGACATGCAAATCACATTAATATTATATTCTATAAATAACGGTGGCACACTGTTCTTAAAACATTAGATTACTACCTTCTTTTCTCATATGAAATGGAATCTTAATGAGCAAATAACAATCAATTCTTGTAATTGTAGATGTTATCTAGGTAAACATCCCCTGGCATAAAGTTGCAAATTAAAAATGCAAAGGCTTGCATCAGACACGATTGACTAATTAGATTAGCTTACCTTTGGCTCCATGGAAATGAAGTTGTGAGTACCTCTACTTGAGAGAATCGACCTTTTAATTGTTTTACTATGGTAAAAATGGTAATAATCCTTTAATGCTCCAATCTGTAAAAGAAAAAACAATTTTGGGATGAGGGGCAAGGAGAGAAGAGAGGCAGAATTTATGAAAAACAGTTTACCTCTTTTTCAAAAGATCTATAAATTATGCAATTAATACCTAGGCTGAAATGTTACTTGAACCTAAGTACTCATCTTTCAGAAAGAAAGATACAATATGAAAGGGTTGACTGTCCTTGGGGCTGTAACTGTATAACTGGAGATAACAACTGAACTGGCTGTTTTGTCTGTATCCATCTTTTAAATGTTTAATTTATATGCAACATTTTATGTACCAATCAAGACCCACATTAGCTTTTCAAACCCACTAATATGGAACTAAAATCATTCAGCTTAAGGATATTTATTGTAAAACTGTAAATATTTAATTCATGAGAAAATCTCAACTTTGATAAGTGCTTTTCAGAACTTTTGATTTTAGATTAAATTATTTTAAAGACTTATTGTTTTCTAAAAAGAATTAGGAAATGGAGATATAATTTCTGAGTTGCATGTCCAGCTTTCCTGTATTGAAAAAAAAACATTTGGTCTGCAGTTCATTGCATTCATAGGCATCAGCAGGGCAAGGGAGAGGAGCCAAATGACGCATCATATCACACAGAACCTACAACTTATATCAGCAAGACAATATGAAACAGTAGTTGGTTGATCTTACCATGTGCTACAAAATCATTGTCTGATATTCTATTAACAGGATGTATTTTTAATAAAAAGAATTTACATTAAGTAAAAGGAGAAATTGGGCAGATTTTTCCCCCTGGGATTTTGTTTATTCCATGTCACTGTTTTTATTTCCCAGTTGAATTTCTACAAATGAAACAAGGTTTGAAAAGTGTTAGCAGTTTACCTACTACCTAACAATATTCTCATAAGTTAACCCATTTGATAAGAGATATTACCGAAGAAGCAGCTAAAAAAAAATAGGGGGTTGGTACCAACATCAACACTGACTTTGTAATTAACTACCAAATACTATAGATTTCATTTCTATTCCTTAAACAAGAGTAAAATTTCCACAAATTGTGACGGTTCATAATAAGGAATATATATTTATACGCGAGGAATATATATATATAATAAGGGATATATATATATACATATAAAAGGGACGTGGTGGCTCAGTGGGTTAGGACGCTGAGCTTGTCAATCAGAAGGTCGGCAGTTTGGCGGGTCAAATCCCGAGTGCTGCGTAGCAGAGTGAGCGCCTGTTACGCGTCCCAGCTTCTGCAACCTAGCAGTTCGAAAGCACGTAAAAATGCAAGTAGAAAAATAGGGATCACCCCAGTGGGAAGGTAACAGCGTTCCATGCGCCTTTGGCATCTAGTCATGCCGGTCACATGACCACGGAGACATCCTCGGACAAGCGCTGGCTCTTTGGCTTTGAAACGGAGATGAGCACCAGCCCCTAGATTTGGAAATGACTAGCACGCATGTGTGGGGGAACCTTTACCTTTACACACACACACACACAAACACACACACACACATATATATACACACACGCGTACATACATACATACATACATACATTCATACACAAGAAATTTGAACACTGGGACAAAGTAAAAACCTAAAGCAGTTTTTAATAAAATCAAGCTTTCGTTGGCCAAACTGCCATCATCGTCAGGATAAAGTCGTTGGAGTGGTGAAACCACATTTATATCATTGGTGTTTTTGCACTCCACTCATGGAATACGTTACCAGTCTGTTTGTTTATATCGGCTGTATTTTCTCAAGCTGCCTCGCACTCGTTTTTGTAGGCTGCAATTGTCTTTGAGTGTTTACTGTCTGAGGGAGATCACTGTCAACGGAGCTCTGGCCTTTCTGGATGTGCTGATTAGCTGTCAATCAGACGGCTCCCTTCCCACATCCGTCTACCGTAAACCCACCCATATGGACAGGGTACTCCATTACAAGAGCAATTGCCCCACAACTCACAAGTTAGCTGTATTAGAACCCTTTTTAAGGGAGTGGATATGCACTGCAGTACGCAAAAGGCAAAAAAGGAGGAAAGGTGCCATCTTTACCGTGTCAGCAGAAGCAATGGATATCCACTAAATTTCATCAGACAATATAGCAAACAATATGAACCTGTCTGTAACCAACATGTAAACATCTCAATGGCACAGATAACACTGCCTTACATTCATGGTGTATCTGAAGCCACGGTGCACATACTGGCCCACTATAAAGTCAGTGATGCCCACAAACCTGATCAGACCTTGTGTACTCATGTCATGCGCCCAAAAGATACACTCCCCAATGGAGAGAAGTCCTCAGTTATAAATAAGATGGCATGTGAGAACTGCCATTGGGGAGACTGCAAAATGGCTGAGGATTAGAATATACGAACACGAGCTTGCAATCAAAAGACAGGAACATTCACAGGTGTGGGCACACATGGCCACACACAATCACACTTTCCATCCGGCAGGGATTAAGGCGATCACCCATGACAACACCAAGGGTGGGCAATTGTTCAAAAAAGTCTGGTATTCTGATCACCTTTCAATCAACCATCATATAGACCTCCCCCCTGCATACCGAGCCCTTAGGATTTGGGAAAAGGAACAGCACAGACAATGTGAACACAGACAATGCGAACACTTACAGGGCACATCGCCAAACCAGGATCAGGATTGCATAACTACACAACAACCCCACACCACAGAACATGAGAAAGAGGAAGACCAACCATTAAGATCTCTCGGTATGAGAACACGTGCAATGACAAGAGCAATGGCTATGACTGATAGAACGGGCAGTGATCCCCCCTGGACAGCAAACACTCAAAGACAATTGCAGCCTACAAAAATGAGTGTGAGGCAGCTCGAGAAAATACGACCGATAGAAACAAACAGACCGGTGACGCGTTCCATGAGTGGAGCGCAAAAACGCCAATGATATAAATGTGGTTTCACCGCTCCAACAACTTTATCCTAATGACGTTGGCAGTTTGGCCAACAAAAGCTCGATTTTATTAAAAACTGTTTTACGTTTTTACTTTGTCCCAGTGTTCGAATTTCTTGCTTCAATTTCAGCATGCCTGGGATTTGTGTTTTTAATTTAATTAAGGAATATATATATATATACACACACACACATACACACACACACACACAGAGACATATATATGTGTGTGTGTGTGTGTGTGTGTGTATATATATATATACACACACATATATACATACATATATACAGACACACAAATCTATCTATCTATCTATCTATCGATGTGTGTATATATATATATATCTATATATATATATATATATATAGATATATATATATATATAAATATATATATATATATATACATACACTCCACTCCCAGTAACTGATGGGAACCTGTATGTGGGACCATGGGTTATCATTCATTTCTTCTAATACATATTTCAATATTTCATGGAGGTCACTGATCTTAAGTCTTAACTAGACCAATAGATATTTCTAAGCCTTAGAGTAAAAAAGAAAAGTTCTTTAATCCTGAATTATTCAGTGTGCAGTTTGTTTAGAGATCTTATTTGTTCATTCCATAGAAAAAGATATATTCATTCTCTGAAATGAAATACTGCATGTATATTGCTCTATCTTATTTAACAGAAGAGCAACAACTCTGTGTCTATTTTCATGTGAATCAAAGTTAAAATAACCAAGACAAGTTATGTAATCAGGCATTCATTTATTATTGTATCTTCATCATAGATATATACAGATAGTCCTCAACTTACAGTCTGCTTAGTGACTGTTCAAAGTTACAACATTACTGAAAAAGTGACTTATGACCTTTTTTCACACTTATGAACATGGCAGCATTTCCATGGCCACCTGATCAAAATTCAGACGCTTGGCAATTGGTTCATATTTATGATCTTTGCTGTGTCCCAGGGTCATGTGACCACCTTTTGTGATCTTCTGACAAGCAAAGTCAATGGGGAAGCCAGATTCACTTTACAATTTCTGTGATTCACTTAACAACTGTAGCAAGAAAGGTCATAAAATGGGGCAAAACTCACATAAATGTTTCACTAAGCGACAGAAATTAGGCCTCAATTGTGGTGATAAGTTGAGGACTAACTGTATTTGCATTTCAAACAAGCTTATAGCATTCATTGTAATTGATACAGTAGACTACAAAAATAATCCTTTTTACTTGGAACACTTTATAATATCAATAGACTATCAATAAACATTTTATTTTTTTTAACTTGCATTTATTATTTTTATAAATAGCTCAAGCCAGTGAACATACCTAATACTCCTATTTCCCCCATAACAACAACCCTCTGAGGGGGACTGAGAAGGAGTGACTGGAAATTAAGTTACTCCTAAAATAGATCACAACCTACTACTTGATAAGATAGAAAAATGTGGGTTAGATAGCATCACCACCAGATGCATTCGTAGCTGGCTGACAGGCCGTACTCAGTGTGTGGTCCTCAATGGAGCTGCATCTACATGGAAGGAAGTGTGTAGTGGGGTGCCCCAGGGCTCTGTTCTGGGCCCAGTGCTCTTCAATATCTTCATCAACGATTTGGATGAGGGGATAGATGGGGAACTCATCAAATTTGCAGATGACACCAAGCTGGCAGGAATAGCCAATACTCCAGAAGATAGGCTTAAGATACAGGAGGATCTGGACAGACTCGAACACTGGGCACTATCTAACAAAATGAAATTCAATGGTGAAAAAAGTAAGGTTCTGCATTTAGGCAAGAAAAATCAAATGCACAGGTATAGTATAGGTGGTACCTTGCTCGATAGTAGTAACTGTGAGAGGGATCTCGGAATCCTAGTAGACAATCTCTTCAATATGAGCCAGCAGTGTGCTGCAGCTGCCAAAAAAGCCAAGACAGTGCTAGGCTGCATTAACAGAGGGATAGAATCAAGATCACGTGAAGTACTAATACCACTTTACAATGCCTTGGTAAGGCCACACCTGGAATACTGCATCCAGTTTTGGTCACCACGATGTAAAAAAGATGTCGAGACTCTAGAAAGAGTACAGAGAAGAGCAACAAAGATGATTGGGGGACTGAAGGCTAAAACATATAGAGAATGGTTGCTGGAATTGGGTATGTGTAGTTTAATGAAGAGAAGGGTGAGGGATGACATGATAGCAGTGTTCCAATATCTCAGGGGCTGCCACAAAGAAGAGGGAGCCAGGCTGTTCTCCAGAGCACCTGAGAGCAGGACAAGAAGCAACGGATGGAAACTAGTCAAGGAGAGAAGCAACCTAGAACTAAGGAGAAACTTCCTGACAGTTAGAACAACTAACCAGTGGAACAACCTACCTCCAGAAGTGGTGAATGCTCCAACACTGGAAGTTTTTAAGAAGAGACTGGACAGCCATTTGTCTAAAATGGTATAGGGTTTCGTGCCTTAGCAGGGGGTTGGACTAGATGACCTCCAAGGTCCCTTCCATCATCATCATTATTATTATTATTATTATTATTATTATTATTATTATTATTATTAT
>JAKJMR010000213.1:1260122-1275464 GCA_024449315.1 Daboia siamensis | reverse complement strand
ATTATTATTATTATTATTATTATTATTATTATTATTATTATTATTATTATTATTATTATTGTCCAAAGTCACCCAGGCAGCTTTCATGGCTAAGGCGGGACTAGAATTCATAGTGTCCTGGGTTCTAGCCTGGTGTTTTAACCATTAGACCAAACTGGCTTCCTATCACTCCAAATGTCTAGTCAGAATAAATGCAATATTTTCATTTTATTAACCTCAGAAGAAAATTTAAGTAAACAATTTACCTACTGTAGACCAGGGTAGGCAACTTTGGCTCTTTTATGACTCGTGGACTTCAACTCCCAGAATTCCTGAGCAGCTGCCTCAGGAATTCTGGGAGTTGAAGTCCATGAGTCATAAAAGAGCCGAGGTTGCCTATCTCTGACCTAGACAATCACCCAATGCAATTAACAAGAAGCATTTATATATTAAAGTTGTACATTGCCACAATGTCTACCTGTGCCAGAAATCCAAAACGACTGATAATTAGTGGACTTACTTCCTTGGGACAGAGCCATCCCTTCAAGAGTTCAAGTGTAATAAACAAAATGTAACTTAATCTTGCCTGGATTCTATTGTAGATGGCATCATCCCATCCAAACCATGATAGCCTCCAGTCAATGGGACAGAATTTTGGCACAATCTCCTGGTGGGCCTTGTGAGAGGAAGAGATTGCAGTACCAAGCTGAGTATAATCAGCATACTGTTGGTATCACACCCTGAACTTCTGGATGATTTCCTACAGCAACACTATGCTGAATGGTAAAGGAGAAAGAAATAACCCGTGGCACAATACTGTAGGACAAGAGCAGACAGAACCTGGGGGCAGAGTCAAGTGAATCATCAATCTGGAGTCCACTATGTTCCCACAAATGGTGTAAGTCTAATCCTCTTGCATTCCACTGACTCTTTATCTAGTGCCAATTTAGTGTTGATCATTAGTTGGCTAGATTCTTGTGAATAAAAAGGTAAAGGTAAAGGTTCCCCCACACATGCGTGCTAGTCGTTTCCAACTCTAGGGGCCGGTGCTCATCTCCATTTTAAAGCCGAAGAGCCAGCGCTTGTCCGAGGACATCTCCGTGGTCATGTGGCCGGCATGACTAGACACCAAAGGCGCACGGAACGCTGTTACCTTCCCACCGTAGTGGTCCCTATTTTTCTATTTGCATTTTTACGTGCTTTTGAACTGCTAGGTTGGCAGAAGCTGGGACAAGTAACAGGTGCTCACTCTGTTACGTGGCACTCAGGATTCGACCTGCCAAATTGCCAACCTTCTGATTGAGAAGCTCAGCGTCCTAACCCACTGAGCCACCACGTCCCTTTTCTTGTGAATAGGCATGATCAATAAACCACTTAACTAGAACTTGATGTGTGGTCCTGATTCTTCATGCCTGACAAGGAAGTGACCACCTGGTCAAATTGCCTGACTGCTACTGACTGGAACTGAGGTAGGAATAGAATGACCATAAAATACTGCCACTCATCTTTAACCCCCACAGACATTTCCTAGGAACACCATAGTTAATGGCCTGATAAGCAATCAGGAGATTTAGATCTCCATAAAGATCCCAGCAAAGTTTATCGACTATACAGCAACTAAAGTCATATCCATTCTGTACTCAGGCCTGAAAAGAGGCCAGATAATCTATTTTCTTCAGAGTGCTTTGCAGCTGCATCGATCACTACATATTTAAGTATTTTCCCCAAAGTGAAGATTGGGATAAATAGTCTTCTTTTAAGGAGAGGCTGCCCAGAGCTTCTTTCAAGGATGCTGAAATCATCCCTTCCCACAGAAAGTATGAGCCACATTTTGGTCCAATTCTGTAAGTGGCAAGGGTCATATCAGAGAGACCCAGTGTAGACTTCAGATTATGCAGGCCATAATGAGTCCAGATAATAGAGCTAGGATGGCCCAAACACCATATTAGACTCTGCCCACCTTTGACAAATCCAACTTACTTTGTTAGCAAAATGTATCCAATGTGAGTGTTCATACTGTCCATTTTTTTTTCCAAAGCAAGGCTGTTGACCCACCTTACAAATTTAATCAGGTAAGAAAAATAATGATGCTATAGGCTATGATTTGAATTTGAACTTGTGCTTGGTCACATTTACTTTTGTTCTTTTTCCACCAGTGCTTTGGATATTATTTCTGGGGGTTCAGTTCCCATAACTGCTCAGAGAGCTAATCTGTGCCTCAGGATCAGGACACCAAAGGGGATCACCTGGGAGAACATTCATTGAGAGTCTGGGCTACAGGAAAACAAAGCCATTGGTGAACTCAGCTATGACACAATTGGGAAATTCCAAGAAACCATCTGAATTCATGTATTTAAGACACATCCTAACCCTAACAGATCCCACTCTGCAAAGGTCCTCACAGCAGTTAATCTTAATTGGATCAGAAAGAGATCCAATTTAACAATGAGGCAGATCTAATCTTATCACATTCTATGCAATTTCTCTGAGCATGTGTCAAGTTTGAGAAGACTTGAGGCAAGTCCATGACTGCCAAAATATAACTGACCCAGACCTCTGGCATGGAGCCTGAAGTCAATCAACACCCTAAAGTGGTGTTTCTCAATCTCAGCAACTTTAAGATGTGTGAACAATTGCGAGAATTCCTCAGGCAGCATGCTAGAAGTTCAGAAAAAAACCTACCTCATCTCTAAAGCCCAGCTTAAACCAAGCTTCCTGACCGCCCCTCCCCACTACCTCAAAAAGAATGTCCCTTGTCACATATCATCCAGTAAGATCTATATCACCTTCCTGACTCTTAGCTCAAGATTGCAGCAGGACTCAAAACACAGGAGGGCAAATGTCCAAAAGTATAGCCCCATTCAACCAGATCTTAAAAATAAATGTCTGATCCATCATCTTATCCAGAACCAAGTCATAGATTAAGCATTGTCTTGGCCCTGGCATTTACCAGCATCAACATAATCCAAAATTATGAATGGTTCAAGCATCAGGTCTTGACTGGGGCTTCCAAGCTGGAAATGGATGTTCACAATAAATTCTGATCTTTCTTCCCTGAAATGACCAAGCACCTTCTACCATATCTTCCAGGTACCTAGGATACCTGATCATAATTAGGATCATGTTATCAATGTCCTCCAAACTGTGGACCCATATTAAAACTAACTAATCACCTTCCAACCCAAACTGAAGAACTACCTTAAGAACCACAATATTAAATCACACAGTAATTAAATCACAACTATATACAACTCATACCCACAATCTGACTTAACCTACAGTGCCCAAAACAAACTTCCATAAATGACTTATCCTCAACTATTATTTACTACTCACATTCAAAAGTGCCAGCTATTTTACCAGAATTATGCCAGACTGGCATCATCAACAAATCCCCACCTTTCCAACTTTAACAAATGCTATTATGTTTAATACTTTCCCCCAACTTACCATATCTGATCAATCAATACATAGGCAACCTACTCTGATCAGTCTCCTTGAATGAAGTCAAGACCACTAACTGCTCTCTTATTGACAGAAGTTTCCTAACTCCCTCTGAATATGATCTGATCTACAGTTTTTTTTCCTTTTCTCATTTTTTGTTCTGCACTCCCCTTTTTCTTCTTTAATCTTTATTTAAATTTAATTTTATGTTATAATAAACCTCAATCAAAGTCTTTAAACCATTCGGGGGCTATGTACCTTAGGGTGTTTGTTTGATCAAGAATGAATTATTCTGTAAAAAATGTCACTTACAATTCAGTGCTTAGCCTCCTCATAATATCAACTTTCTGCAGGTTTCTTTGTTGTTCAGATTTATTCTTTATAGTCAATGTCTGTATTATTATAATTTTATTGGAACTGGTGTGAAACAGTACCTGATGGAAAAGAAACTACAGGTCCTCCAACTTTTAATAGTTCATTTATTGACCGTTCAAGAATAGAATGGCACTGAAAAGTAACTTATGGTCGTTTTTCACACAACCATTGCAGCATCCCCATGGTCATGTGATCAAAATTCAGCTGCTGGACAATTGACTCATATTTACTGCAGTTGGAATGCCCCAGGGTCATGTGATCACCTTTGGTGACGTTCCTACAGGCAAAATCAGTGGGAAAGCTGGATTCACTTAACAATTGTGTTACCAACTTAACCATGGTTGTGATTCTCTTAACAACTATGGCAAGAAAGGTCGTGAAATGGGGGCAATCGTCTCTTAACAGCTGTCTCACTTAGCTCAGCCTCTAACTTTTCACCAAAATATCAAAGTCTAAGCAAATTTCACATATAAATAAAGTATACGCCCATTGCTCTTAATCCAGTCAATTCATCTCCCACATATCCTGAGTGATGATTCGCTATCTGATTAAAGAGAGGAGCTTCTGTTGCTTTTTGTGCATGCTCTTTGATCCTACAACACTGGAGCCTAATAACAGGACATGCCAGCAAAAAAGTTCAGGAGGGCTCAGCTGCTTCTGTGCTGTGCCTGGCAATGGCATCTTCCTGCAAATAACCAGAACCCCAGAAATCCTCTTTTATTATATCTATAAACTGGGAATTTATTCTCACCATTCCTTGACAGTCTTGGTTTTCAACTTCTTCTTGCACAGAATAGTCCAAGACTGATCTTAGTTTGGGAGTTAATGATTATGGATGGGTGAATACTGTCAGCAGTAGCTGCCACTAATGGAACTCTCTCTATATATTGTATGTTTTCTTTATTAAGCCAAACACCTTGAGAAAAATACAGCTGAATTATGGGCTTATGTATCTTTATTAGTTTATCAGTGTGAAGACTTCAGCAATGCATTTAATGAATCCAGAGTGGTGAATAAAAGAGAACAAGGGTCTAGGAACTGAAAGCCAACAAAGTATAATACCGTATTTCTACTTTGTGTGTATGTTTTACATGTGGTCATATGTATACAAGAAATGAATGGAAAAGGAAGGTAAAACAAATTTTAACATAGCGATGTCTGTTTTACATCAAAACATATGAGCTGAATTTTTTTAAAAAAAGATCATTCTGTTTGCTTTAAACACAAATAAATGAACATTATTGCTTAAATTAGGGGAAATGGCACTATTAAATTTGAAGAAAAGTAATTTGTTTTGCTCTGCCCTTTGCCTGATAATAGATTATTGCTGCAGAGTAGAAAAATGTGAGCTTAAAGGATTACATCTGATCTTTTCTATGCTCTGGACTCCTGCTGTGAGACAGACAAATTCAGGTTTAAGGCACTGTTATTGCTTTGGAGCTCAGATTCCATAAATATCCCTTTGCTTTGCATTCACAAGGGTCCTTAACTTGCCTCAGTGATTCTTCTTTCTGTTTTCTAGGCTCCCGCTGGGGAACAGACAAATGTGTGTGCAAAGCAACGTTTTGGGAGTGAGACATCACTCTCCACCAAAACAAAAAACCCCCACTAACCTCAAAACAAAATAAAACCTTACTGCTGGTTTTCAGTTCTGTTAAAAACTTCACTCTGCCTTTTTAAAAACTATTACCGTTAAATCCTGTAAGAGCTAGCTGAGCAGAGAAATGTGTATACTATGAATTTATATGGCATTCATAATGTGTCTGAAGTTATCCCTCAGAACTCTTGCCAATATGTTGTTGCTGCAGTGGATTAACATGTAATACGTTCTCATGTGTGATACTATCCCATAGATGTATAATATGGCTTCACCAATGAAGGCTTATTTTAATGATTCTGTCCTAGTTGTCAGTCAGCATCACTCTCTAAGAAGTAAGAAACAGTGGACATGAGACCTGTTTACTGATAAAGATATATAGAACTTCACTAAGTAGCAAGGGACTTTGCTAATTACGCTGATATGATTTGAAAAATCATAGGCTATTTTAACAAATGGCAAAATATTTGAGAACAGTATCAAAGCATTCCTGACTTCTGAGCTTTCTGCCCATTGGTTCTGTAGTCTAAGATACTACAGTCAAAATATCTCTCATGAAACCGTAATCCAAGCTTTCTGCTGATTACCCAGCCCGTACACATGCTCACACAGTTCTGTATCTTAAAAACTCTACTGGCAGCTCAGAATTTTCTTCAAAGCTTAGTAGAAAATTTAGTCACACAACTGAAGCAGCTTAAAAGCACTCAAAATAAACAACCAATACACATGTAAATGGGTCCTCATTTTCTGTGAGATTTGCTGAGATAAAAGGGAAAGAACTCTTTGCCTTTATGTTTCATGTCGCATGAACGTGAGAAGTGAAACAGAATTTAATTTTAGTTAGACAAGCAGGATACAAGATTGATAAATGACAACATGTGATACTCCCATTGGTAACAGCAGAGTTTTAGCTCATTTGCCTCAATGAGTGCCTGCTTAATGGCATCTATTAAGATGTGTTGCTTGACATTCTTCCAAGTAATATAGCCATGGATGGTTGTGGTGGTGGATGGGTACAGTAATTAAATTATAGATATGCATGATAATGTCATTACATAAATGCTGTAACTTATGGACTTGTATCAGAAGATAAGACACATATATAATTGCAGCATTTATGTGACACCTGTTGGAAAATTAATGTAGGTAATTTCCAGTTTAGTGTGCACCCAGCAGACTCCTGGTGAATCCCTATACCAAGGTCAGAGCAAACCCTCACACTACCCAGAACAGCTAGAAAAAAAATAGCTTGAAATGCATTTATTAAATATCAGCAAACACCCACCCACAAAAATGAACTGTCAAAGTGGAACAAATGCACGGCAAAAGCAGGAGAAGAAAGGAACATAAAGAGGCAAGATTTTACATTATCTATTTATCCAAAGAACTTTTGAGAGCTACTGAAAACAATACCATGGGGAGAGTAGCATGGAGAGTGCCAATGCAGTGGCCTTCTCTAACTTCATTCAACCCTTTTATGTACATAACAGCAGCACAATAGAGATGACCCTTCCTCTATTCTGCACCATGAAGAAAACAATTTAGCAGTTTGGGAGGATGTATTTGACAATGTGACTTCATGGGTGGTCATAATTTTGACATCATTGCAGTTTGCTGCAGATGCCACTGGGGGCAGCAGATACTGCTTTACAGTAGGGGAGAGCCGGGATAGACTTTCAGTCAGAGTGCTAAATGCAAAATTAGCGCTAGCCTTAGATTACATTACAGTATTCTTCACTTACAACTATGACTAGAAGCAAGACCACCAGAAAGACTACTAGTCCAGATAAATGCATGTCTAGAACACGGATTGAATTATCTTTCTTCATGTTAACACATCAGTCTTCAAAATAATTTTATTTTTGAAAATCAAAGATATTTCATCTTAGCTAATTACACCCGTCCCTGATTTGTGGAATATTATAGTGACATTAATGTAATGCTCCTCAATTGAATTATTCTCCAATGTGCTTTCCTGCGTATCAGGAAAGCTTTAGCTTAAAGACTCAAATGTACTTCTGGCACAAAACAGTGTTTACAGGAATTGCGGGAAGCCACAGGGCTTAAGGATATATCAATATACTGTAATTTTCATGGCTGTATTCCAATACTTCTACAGTTGCAATATTTGTGTCAATTTAAATTTAGGTGACAAGACGGCTTAGATGACAAACTTTAATGAATCTCTTCAAAAGCTTGTAGTTTGAAGATGTACATTCCTAAAACAGATTTGTCATTCATATATTTCATTCATTTCATTTGAGGGTTCTGCGCAGCGTTTTAGTTGTTTAGTTGTTGCACTGCACGTTTTTTTGGAGAGAGAGCTCTGATGCTGTTTCTGGGTTTCGCCGGAGCCACTCTCCCAGCTTAGCAGTTATTTATTTATTAAATTAGTTTGCTGCTTATGTTACTGCAAGGTGACTCTGGGCAGCTCACATTAAAAGCAGTAAAATCATAAAAAAAATATGTAGATGTAATAATATAAATTATGATTAAAAGTGAGAGGGGAGGGAGGTGGACATCTGTGTGTGTGTGGGGGGGGAAGGTGGGATTTTATTATTGGTCCACCTCCAGAGTTTCATGTAGATGTTAAAAAGGATTACAGAGAGTACCAAGCCCTGCCGCAAGCCACAAAAGAGCAGCCGTGGACTGGATCTTTCACTCCCTATTAACACTGATTGGAGAAAGAACCCAAACCAGCACAAAACCGGGCTGCCCAGCCCCAGCCCCAGCCCCCCTAGCCCAGGGGTAGGCAACCTTGGCTCTTGTATGACTCGTGGACTTCAACTCCCTAGCTTCAACTGACTAGCAGCAGTTCTGGACAGTTTCAAGCCAGAGATTTTTGCTAGGCCTTCTTTAAAATGCCATTCATTAAACTGAACCACAGCTCAATAGTAGTTAACATTTTAAAAATATAAAATTAACCTTTTTTTTCCTTCTTTGAGAGAAGTCTAAGAAAGGAATATTTTAAGTTAATATAACATTAGTTATACTCCAGTGAATACTTTTGATACCAATTGGGCATAAATAAATTAATCTGCTAACTCTCATTTAAAGTTGTCTCATGTAACTTTATTTGGACTCTATTCCATAAAATAAAACACATCAATTCCCAGAAACATGAAGAGGTTAGTAGGTAAACGAAAAGGTCACCAACCAATCACTGACTGATTTAGAGTATATGATGATCCCCAGTTAAATTCTTTTTGTAGGATATAGACTCAAGCAATCACAGGTAAGATTACATGAATGCTCTCAATACAGGAATATAAATATAGACATACACAGAGAAACTAAAGTCTATTTTGGCTACCAAAAATGCAAGATCCTTTCCTAGCTGTTGCTACTTTTGCATTCAGTGAACAAGTATCAAGCTCAGCACTTGAAGATGCATCTTTCTATCATTTCAGAAATGCTGGCCAATTGGTATACAGTGCTAAATCATAATTTAGTATTAAATGAATGAGTATTAGACTCTTCAGTTTTATTTTCTCCTCTCATTTTCTGTCTTGGCCATAGGAGAACATAGGAAGTTTCCAACACTTTTAAAATTGCCGGAGTTCCACATTACATTCATAATATTATGGTTAAAGAGATAAACCAGGGAGATGTTTAGAAAAAAAAAAAACCTAAAGGTAATAAGATCATTTTTAAAGCTAATCCATTTGCATTTGATCACTGTAGGGAATGCTTATCGATTAAAAAAACAGAAGGAAAAATTTCAATCAAGTCAGAAAAAAGGACTATTCAAGTTCATAGCTGACATTTATCTCTCTAGAGGCAGTCCTCAACTTACTACTAGTCGTTTGATGACAGTTCAAAGTTACAGTGACACTGAAAAAAGTGATTTGCCATCAGTCCTTATACTTACGAAAATTTGGGCACTTGGCTACCGGCATGTATTTACAACAGTTTCAGCATCCTGGGTTCATATGATTACCATTTGTGATCTTCCCAGCTGGCTTCTGACAAGCAAAGTCAATGGGGAAGCTGAATTTGCTTAATGACTATGTGATTCATTTAACTGAAGGTTGTAAAATCAGGCACCACTCATTAAATCACTGCCTGGCTTAGCAACAGAACTTCTGTTTCCCGTTTGTGATTGTAAATCGAGGACCACCAGTAGCTAGCAGTGGGATTCAAATATATGAAAAACTGGTTCTCTGTGTTGTGGGCTTCTGTAAATCCATTCTGTGCCTGTGCAACAAAAAATTAACTACTGGTTCTGCCGAAGTGGTGTGAACCGGCTGAATCCCACAACTGCCTGTAGCCCCTAAAAGTCCATTTTGGAGGTTTACTTTTGGGATCTCTAAACATTCTGTTTTTGAAGTCTGTCTAAAACAAAATCATAATATTTTCATTTGTTTTATGTAAAAACTTCCACACTTCTCTGGTACATATATGTACCATAAAACATATACAAGATATAACATTCAGTCTAATGGAAACTGTCTGTCTGCCTGCCTGTATCTGTCGTGTGTGTGTGTGTACAGTACTTTTTTTCCTGAAAGGAATTGAATGTAGGTATAACAATTATAGGAAATATAGCATTATTCCAATTTCTTGCTTGTTGGCTTAGAAACTTAAAAAGGGAAAGCCTTAATATCAGAAGAATGTAACACAGGTTATGGAAAGAAAGCTTTTGAAATATAGAAAGATGGCAGTCTTCCATTTGTTGTACTCTCTTGGTTCCATAGAATAAAAATAACAAATTATTACAATGCTATTTTTTCTAGGGTATGTTTTGTTTAACAGTATGAAAAATTTCAATTTATAAGACAACGTTAATTTGCCAGAAGTAAATAACCATGACAAGAGAGAAAAATGGCTAAGGTTTTGTTGTAAATGATTGCCCTATACCAATGTATCCAATTAGTTAAAAAGTCACAGCATTTCATGTACTAAAGTGACATAATGCTAATTTATATGGAATTTCTGAGTAGAGTTCTAAAGAAAAATGATTATTAAGAAGAACTTGTTATCTATGAAGGAGAAATCCTAACAATGTAATTGCTCTCTTTCTGGCCTCTCATTTTGTCCTTAAAGTAAATGAGTCAAAATATATTCTTGGGGTATTTGCTATTCTGTGGAATACAAAAAACCAATATCTTTGGTTAATAGGCTGTGGAAACATTCCATAATCTTCTATCCACCACACAATACTTTATGTTCTAGAACATTCATTATAACATGGGACTTGAATCCATTTTATTTACTATATAACTGAATCTTTTTTACATGATCATTATTTCTAATTTTAAAAATTCTTAATTGTTGCAAATTATGTTATTTTTAGAAAAGATAGTGATGAAGTTTACACACAAATCACAATAAAACAAAACAACAGGCGGTCCAGATGTCCAAAACTATGTTCTCTAGAAATATTTAATATTAGAAATGTTATAAAATACATAGTGCTGTTATATATAGTTTATATAATTTAATGTATGTTTAATCTCTTATTCAATTCATTGAATTGCTTGTGCAATTCAAGACACATGTGTACATGGAATGTTTAATATTTTTTTTATTTAATAGTTTGGGGTCTAGCAAATCCAGGTGTTTGTTAACATCTGTAGATTCTACAAATTCAGGTGTTTCTAAACTAGCTAATATGACTCAGACCAGATCAACGTCAACTTATTTAACTCATTTGAACCAAAGCCAAATTTAAATCTCCCAAATACACCTGCATTAGACAGACTTAATCCACTTCTTTATATAGAATTAAAATAGTACAATATCACTAAGTGCTTTTTCCAAAACACTTTAAAATATGTCTGTACAGCATTCACTAATAAATATTGCTCAAAACATTTTCTATCAGCTCAGAACATTTTCTTTTCCATTACTTTCCTTTCACCTCAATAACTTCTTATGATTTCGACATGCTCTTTAACAGAATGTATTTCCCCAATTCGCTGAACTTGTGTTATCATTAACAATTGGTATGAGAAAGTATTTTGTAACAAAAATAGGTAAGTAAAAAGCTATCAATAACCATTTAGTTATTATGAATATTGTCTCCAAGATTTTTTTTTTAAAAAAAATTCTAAACATTGGAGGTCTGTGGTACTGATCCTATGTTTGATGATTTATTGGATGTTTCTAATTGGCCACTGCAGGACACAATATGTTGGACTGATCAGGAGTTATATTTGAACTCTTGTTCTCATGAACTTGGAAACTTTTCTTTTTCATCTGCTTACCTTTCTTTCCTATTTTGCAATTTATGAAAGGAAAGAATGATGGATTAAATCTGTCAGCTGCCCAAAGGTTCTGCATCATCTCCAGCAAGAGAGCAATGTTAGGTGTTTATAGAGATTCTCAATCATCCGGGACATGGTTGTCCCAAAGGTGCTTTTTCAAAGGCAACTGGACCTGCTTGGTTTTTTTCCTTGAAAACATTTCACTTCTCATCCAAGAAGCGAACTGAAGAAGCTTCTTGGATGAGAAGCGAAACATTTTCAAAGAAAAAAACAACAAGAAAACCCAGTTGCCTTTTAGAAATGCACATTTGGAAGAGCAATTTTAGAGTTCTCATGCCGGGGGGGGGGGGGGAAGGGGGAGAAACTGAATCAGCCTTCCTATTCCTATGCTTTCCTTCCTATTTCTTGTTCTCTCTTTACCTGAAGTTTAGTTCCTTAATTTTGCCTCTCCCATATATCAGTCTTAAAATGAAAAGTATATGAAAGCATTAATCTCTTTTAGGGGTGTCCTCCTAAATTCAAGGTTGTCTTTCTTTCAGAAAGGGCCAACTTCAGCAGTAAAAAGCTCCGTCTTGGCCTGATGAGCTGCGTTACAAATTAATCCCTGTCTCCTCCCTTTCTGTTATTCTGGCAAAGGCTCAGGCAAAATCTTGGCCCTTGCACGAGGAGGGACACACACCATCTGCTTGTTGAAAACTTGGTTTCCATTTGCTGAGCTCAAAGTTCACTGTGGAAAGAGTAAGGGAAGAGTTCAAGTCCTAGGGAGGAGCCAAGTCAACATGGCTGGGGATGATGGGCATTTTATTCCAATGCATGATGAGGACTTGAGATTGGGGGATATTTAGGACAGACAGTAAAGCTTTATCTTGCTATTAAATGCTGATAGTTTCTCAAATCTCTCATCTTCTTGATGACTATGCTACAGTCAGTGCTTTGTTTGTAAAAGCAAAAATGTGCCGGAACTCACACATGTCATACAACCCGCCTTGCCTACCCTACAAGGCTCCATCCCAAAAAGGTGCCGGAACTCCGTTCTGAGCATTCTATGAGAAAAAAAAAGCCCTGGCCACAGTTATAATGGGGGAAGAACAAATACCAGAATAAGTGCAGTACACTAAATTCCTCCAGCAAGCAGTGGAGCCAAGGTTTCCAAACACAACAAGGAAATCCATCCGGTCACCTTTTGCAATAAAGGAAACCCCACAAAGCATGCCATGTCTCCCACTTATACATCTCTAGCCAGCAAAGTACCTGCAAACCCTAATGCTTCCTTGATAAAGTTGGCACGAAGCGAAAATGAAGGGAAAAGTCCATAACATAGATTTAATGAAGCAAAAAAAAAAAAAAAGAAAGAAAAAGAAAAGAAAGTGTGTGGGGGGGGATCGCTAGGAATCCTCAAATGGAGACTGAGCTCAAGGGACTATCATTCTAAACCTAGCAATTAGGAAGTAACGAGCGCTTCTGAACACGCACAAAAGGGGGTCCACCACAGCCCCAGGGCCTCCAAGTCAACAACAACAGCGTCAGGTAGTTGGCTGGCTTAAAGAAAGAAGCAGCCGAACTAGCACGTTGCTGCCTTTTCGGCTTCCTTAAGGCCGGGGAAGTTTGGAAACCTTTTTCTTTCTTTCTTTTTCTTTCCCTTTCCCTTTCCCTCTCTTGCAAGCCCCCGCTTGCCTAAATATGCCCTCCCCTCCCCCAGCCTCAGGGCTCGTCAGCGACCCCCAACAGGTTCTTGCTCGGCTGCCTGCAACCTTCTCCAGCGTCGGCCGAGCAATTCCCGCCCAACACCTCCCGGCGGGCTCGGAAGCCTCGAAAGTATGTCATCGCCTCAGGACGCGCGCTTGCCTCGGCGTCCAACCGCGCTCGCTCGCTCTCGCTCTCTCTCGTCGGAGCTTTTGCAACCGGCTGTTTTGCTTTTTTCCGCTTTCCCTTTCTTCCCAATTCCTAGCCGTCCGACCTCGCCACCGACAGCAAGGCATCGGGAGGGAGGGACGGGGGGGGGGAACGGACGTGACCTGGCCAGCCTTACGACCTGCCCTTCGCGCTGCCTGCTTCCCTAAAGCTCCGCGTCTGCCTTGCAGGAGATGACAGGGAAGGAGGCGAGAAGGGCGCCCGCCGCCTCCCTTTCCCGCGCCTGCCGCAGCACCAGCACTTGGCAGCTTTCGCCCGCCCGCGCCGGCTGCAGGGCGAAGCGCGGGGCCAGAGCCGGTGGCTTTCCGCCTGAGGAGGTTTACCTGTCCTATATTGATGTAGCCGTACTTGCTCGCTATCCGGTTGGCTTCTGGGAGGCCGCCACTTATCCTCACCGCCCAGTGGTTGGTGTACAAGCGAGTCCTGCAGGCGGGCAATAAGAAACCCATGAACAGAAGGAGCAGGCACACAAAGTCTCCTCCGCTTCGGACACCTCCGCAGCAGCGGATCATCTTCTCGGCGCTTTAGTTTTCCCCCCGCACACAAACGAGTAGGAGGAGGAGGAGGAGGTGGAAGGGTTGGGAGAGAGAAAATCTCAGCCGGATTTTCACCCGAAACTTTTCTCCTTCGCTACTTCTTCCTAAGCTCTCTGCTCTGCTCCGGGCGCTTCTATCAGCTGCGGCGGCGGCGGTGGCTGCAAGACTTCCCAAAAGTTACCTCAAGAAGGAAGCCAGAAAAAGTCCGGAATAGGGCATTGAATCTCCTGAGGCGCTGAAGTGACCGGGGCATGGAAGGAGGCAAATTCTTCCTCCCAGCTGCCCGAACCAACGGCTTCGAGGCGTCGGAAAGTTACGAATCGATCTCTTGCCCAGCTGCCTCACACTTTGCTCAGCTTCAGACGCTTCCCTTGCGCCGTGGAGACTCTGGAAGGAGAAGAGCGGATCCTTTCCTTCCTTCTCGGGGCTTCCCTCTCTCCTTCAAGCTTGATTTCCCCTCTGCCTATCTCCCTCTCTCTTCCCCCCCCCCTCCCGCCCTCCTCGCTTGCCCAGAGCAGGAGCAGCAGCAGCAGCAGCAGCAGCAGCAGCAGGAGGCGGTGGGAGTCTTGGCAGTCCGAGCGCTTGAGTTCAGTCAGCCCCGGTAACCTCCCGCTCCCCTCCTTTCTCTCTAAGCGGGGAACGCGAGGAGAAATGGCAGCAGCGGCAGTAACAACTGCTCTCTGCACAGAAGAGATTCCAGCGGTCTCTCCGAGCCTACTCGGTCCTAGCGCTTCCCGATTCCCCTTCTTTGGGGGAAGATGTCAGCAAGTCGGAGGGAGAGACAGAGGGAGGGAAGGTAGCCAATCACTTAAGCCAGGGGGTGGGGCTGCCTCGTCCGGAGCAACGACCTAGTGCCGAACCTTTCTGAAGACCGCTCGATTCGCCTTGGGATTCCGAGAGGGAAGCCTTCGCCACCGTCCTCCTGTCAGCTGCAGCATTTAATTTATTTATTTCTTAGATTTCTGTCCTACCTTTATTACTTGATGAGTCGCTCAAGAAGACCAAAAATTCATAATACTCCTTCTTCCTCCTAAACCCCCCCCCCCCAACAACTCTGTCGAGGTGGATTGTGCAGACAGGGAGAGATTGGCCCAGCTATCTTTCATGCCTAAATCTGGACTAGTCTCCTAATTCTAGGTCAGCATGTTAACCACTACACAAAACTGGCTCTAAACCAGCTTTATTGCGACTTAGAATCACACAGTCCTTTTCTGATGACATATATATTCTCAGTGGTGAACTACGATAGATAGATAGATAGATAGATAGATAGATAGATAGATAGATAGAT
>JAKJMR010000213.1:1223501-1252662 GCA_024449315.1 Daboia siamensis | reverse complement strand
AAGACCCCTGTAGCAGACTTCAACTATATCTCTATTCAACTCATGTTTCAATTCTGATGCTACTTTTCACAATTATCATGTGAAACCCTTATCCTCTTATTGGAAAAGACTGGCCCAAAATAAGAATGAAGTTCTGCTAATTATCATTTAGCAGCTGGTATACTGTTCCATTTATATTTACAGAAATATTTCTACATACCCAACTTTAATCAACAATTAGCTCTATTAGGATTGTAAGATCACATTCCAATTGACCATAAGATCTTAACGAACCTGAAAGAGATTTTATAAAATGATGCTATATTTGCAGATAATATGCATATGATTACTATTATAAGTTCACTGAACATATAATGGGAACTTTCTGACGATTTGCTGTTCATGTTGAGTGCTTCTGGGCCAATAGTGCAATATAGCCATTTTCTTCAGGAACCTCTGTTGTATTTAAAGCATTGAGTATAACTCTACAAATTTAGAATCCATCTAAATTAACAAATTGTGCTATTCTACTGTTTTATTAACTGCAGTTGCATTATTTATATAAAAAATATTCACCGCGTTTAACTTTGCAAATTTAGAATCCATCTAAATTAACAAACTGTGCTATTCTATTGTTTTCTTAACTGCAGTTGAATTATTTATATAAAAAGGAAATAAATGCCAAGCATTTTTAAATCTTATCTTTAAAAATACTTTTATTTTACAAATCTGTCCTTGTTTGCAATGGAAGAATTCTGCTTAGATAAATGGAGGGTATTTTTTTGTCGTAGAACTCACCAGAACACAGTTCCAGCATCTTATTTCAACAGATTTTCCAGAGTAGTGTTCTTTTCCTATTGTTGCTCTTCCTATTCTCGTTTACTTTTGAAAATGCCCTGTGGTGGTACTGTGTGAGCCCGCCCAAGTGGGGTTCCCTCTGGTGCTGTCCGCCTCCTCTAGGAGGAGCCATGAGGTGCCAGAGCACCACAGCCAGAGTGTGGCTTGTTTGGCTGGGTCGGACTAAATGGTGTGGAAGCCGATGGTGGTGGTGGGAGACACACAAACATGGAGGCCATCTTTCATGAGATGGCACCTATTTTTGAATGGAAGAACTGGTACCTTCTAAGCTGCCTGCGCGAGTATAGGTAATCCCTGAGCTATGAGCATTCACTTAACGGCCGGATCTGGGCTTAGGAGGCCTTTTCCAGTTCTCCAGAGCCTGGATCAGATCACTGGGAGCCGCAAAATCATTCCACAGTCATAGATCTGGGCTCCAGAGGTCTTTTCCAGGCCTCCAGAGCCTGGATCAGGCCATGGGGGGGGGGACACAAAATCACTCCACAGCTATGGATCCGGGCTCTGGAGGCTTGGAAAATCACTGTTCAAATTATCTGTGCCTTGGAAGCTCCCAAAAGTGGTTTCTTCTTCCTCTTGCTCCATAAAGGGCTTTCGACTGGACCCAGAGCTATGTGTGAGTTCTGCCACCTTTTTTTTTTTTTTTTTTTTAAAAAGCACTGAAGTTAACTGTTTGAAAAGGAACTGCAAGGCTAAGAGAAGCCCTCATATAAAGGCCACAAAAAGCACAAGCTGTGTAAATCATTTTAGGTGCAAAATTAGGATTCAGGCTCAAATCTTTTTATACCAAAGACAGTCTTATGTAAAACACTGATTACTATTTTATATATACTGTATGTATATGTATATATATATATATATATATATATATATATATATATATATATATATACTCAAAAAAATAAAGGGAACACTTAAACAGCACAATGTACTGTATTTAATAGTAGGATGTCTTATCTTGTGTTCCCTTTATTTTTTTGAGCAGTATATATATATATATATTTGTGTGTGTGTGTGTGTAACTTTTTTTGGATTGCACAAATATGAGCTGTCACTGTGTGACTGCAGCCTGTTGATGGCCTTGGGTTAAGCTGAAACAGGAAATAAGATTTGCATAATTCAATGAAGCTATGAGCTATGCCGTGCAGGGCCACCCAAGATGGACAGGTCATAGCAGATTGTTCTGACAAAACGTGATCCACTGGAGAAGGAAATGGTAAACCACTCCAGTATCTTTGCCATGAAAACCCTATGGACAGTACCAAAAGGCAAAATGATATGGCGCTGGAAGATGAGCCCCTCAGGTCGGAAGGCATCCAACATGCTACTGGGGAAGAGCAGAGGGCTAGTACTAGTAGCGCCAGAAAGAATGAAGCGACTGGCCAAAGCCGAATGGACGCTCAGCTGTGGATGTGTCTGGTGGTGAACGGAAAGTGCGATGCTGTAAAGATTCTTTCTTCATAGGAACGTGGAATGTAAGATCCATGAATCTAGGAAAGCTGGACGTGGTCAAACAAGAGATGACAAGACTGAACATTGACACCTTAGGTATCAGCGAACTAAAATGGACAGGAATGGGTGAATTTAATTCAGATGACCATCAGGCATACTATTGTGGGCAAGAATCCCTCAGAACAAATGGAGTAGCCTTCCTAGTCAATAAAAGAGTAGGAAAAGCAATACTGGGATATAATCCTCAAAATGACAGAATGATCTCAGTTTGAATCCAAGGCAAACCATTCAATATCACAGTAGTCCAAGTCTATGCCCCAACCACCGTTGCTGAAGAGGATGAAATTAACCGGTTCTATGAAGCCCTACAGCACCTTATAGAACTAACACCAAAAATTGATGTTCTTATCATCATGGGGGATTGGAATGCTAAAGTAGGAAGCCAAAAGATAACCGGAATAACAGGCAAATTGGCCTTGGAGTACAAAATGAAGCAGGCCACAGGCTGATAGAATTTTGTCAAGAGAATACAATGGTCATAGCAAACACTCTTTTCCAACAACCCAAGAGACGGCTTTACACATGGACATCACCAGACGGTCAACACAGAAATCAGATTGACTATGTGCTCTGCAGCCAAAGATGGAGAAGCTCTATACAGTCAGTAAAAACAAGACCAGGAGCTGACTGTGGCTCAAACCCTGAGCTTCTCATTGCAAAGTTTAGGCTTAAACTGAAGAAAGTAAGGAAAAGCACTAGGCCACTCAGGTATGAATTAAATCATATCCCTGTTAAATATACAGTAGAGGTGACAAATAGATTTAAGGAATTAGATCTGATAGACAGGGTGCCTGATGAACTATGGACAGAGGTTCGCAACATTGTACAAGAGGTAGCAACCAAAACCATCCCAAAGAAAAAGAAATGCAAGAAAGCAAAATGGCTGTCTGAGGAAGCTTTGCAAATAGCTGAGGAAAGGAGGGAAGCGAAAGGCAAGGGAGAAAAAGAAAGATATGTCTAATTGAATGCAGAATTCCAGAGAATAGCTAGAAGAGATAAGAATGCCTTCTTAAATGAACAGTGCAAAGAAATAGAAGAAAGCAATAGAATAGGGAGGACCAGAGATCTTTTCAAGAAAATTGGAGAGATGAAGGGAACGTTTCATGCAAAAATGGACCAAAATGGCAGGGACCTAACAGAGGCAGAAGAGATTAAGAAGAGGTGGCAAAATTACACTGAAGAACTATACAAGAATGTGTTAACATCCCTGATAATCACAATGAGGCGGTCACTGACCTCGAGCCAGACATCCTAGAATGTGAAGTGAAGTGGGCCTTAGAAAAGCTGAGCAACAACAAAGCTAATGGAAGTGACAGTATTCCAGCTGAGCTATTCAAAATCTTAAAAGACGATGCAGTAAAAGTGCTACACTCAATTTGCCAGCAAATTTGGAAAACTCAACAGTGGCCACAGGATTGGAAAAGACCAGTTTACATTCCAATTCCAAAGAAAGGCAGTGCCAAAGAATGTTCAAACTACCGCACCATTGCACTCATTTCTCATGCTAGTAAAGTTATGCTTACAATCCTACAAGCTAGACTCCAGCAGTATGTGGACCGAGAACTACCAGAAGTACAGGCAGGATTTCGAAGAGGCAGAGGAACTAGAGATCAAATTGCCAACATATGCTGGATCATGGAGAAAGCTAGAGAGTTCCAGAAAAACATCTACTTCTGCTTCATTGACTATGCTAAAGCCTTTGATTGTGTGGATCATAACAAACTGTGGCAAGTTCTTCAAGAGATGGGAGTACCAGACCATCTTATTTGTCTCTTGAGAAACCTATATGTGGGCCAAGAAGCAACAGTGAAAATTGGACACGAAACCACTGATTGGTTCAAAATTGGAAAAGGAGTCCGGCAAGGCTGTATACTGTCACCCTGCCTATTTAACTTATATGCAGAGCATATCATGAGAAAGGCAGGGCTAGATGAATCAAAAATTGGAATTAAGATTGCCGGAAGAAATATCAACAACCTAAGATATGCAGATGATACCTCTAATGGCAGAAAATGAAGAGGAACTAAAGAGCCTCTTGTTGTGTGGGTGAAGAAGGAGAGTTCAAAATTTGGGTTGAAACTTAACATTAAGAAAACCAAGATCATGGCATCCCGCCCTCTCAATTCCTGGCAATTAGATGGGGAAGAAATGGAGGTAGTGACAGATTTTATTTTCCTGGGCTCCAAGATCACTGCAGATGGGGACTATAGCCAAGAAATTCAAAGACACTTGCTCCTCAGGAGGAAAGCCAGGACAAATCTAGACAGCAGACTAAAAAGCAGAGACATCACCCTGCCAACAAAAGTGTGTATAGTCAAGCTATGATCTTCCCAGTTGCAATGTATGGCTGTGAAATTTGGACCATAAAAAAGGCTGAGTGCCAAAGAATTGAGGCCTTTGAAATATGGTGCTGGAGAAGACTCCTGTGAGTCCCTTGGACTGCAAGGCGATCAAACCGGTCAGTCCTAGAGGAGATCAACCCTGACTGCTGTTTAGAAGGCCAAATCCTGAAGCTAAAACTCAAATACTTTGGCCACCTAATGAGAAAGAAGGACTCACTGGAGAAGAGCTTAATGATGGGAAAGATTGAGAGCAATAGAAGAAGGGGACGAAAGTGAATGAGGTGGCTGAATGGAGTCACTGAAGCAGTAGGCGTGAGCTTAAATGGACTCCAGAAGATGGTAGAGGACAGGAAGGCCTGGAGGAACGTTGTCCATAGGGTCGCGATGCGTCGGACATGACTTTGCAGCTAAGAACAACAACATGTATATGTATATGTATACGTATACTCTCTGTGTGTGTGTGTGTGTGTGTGTGTGTGTGTGTGTATTCCAGTATTGAAAAAATATAAGGACTCACAGTGTTTTTGTGCCAAAACAATCAGTTAACTGGATAAATTAAATCTGCTGAAAATGAGTAGGAAGCTACAAAGAGCTCCAATATTCTTGGGGAAATGATATTATTATATTAAATATATGCCCTAAAAGGTTACCTTAAGAGAGATTATATCATGAAAACCGAGTGGGTGACCTTAGTCCAGTCAGTTTCTCTTAGCCCAACCCACCTCACAGGGTTATTGTTATGGGGAAAATAGGAGGAGAAAGGTATGTTGGTTATGTTTGCTGTCTTGAGTTATTTGTAAAAACAATAAAATAAATAAATAAATAAATAAATGTAAGCAAAGAATCATGAGATAAATATAAGCAGATATATTAGTTTTCCAAAAACTATTTAGCCTATTCTTGATTCTATTTTGGATGCAATATTTTTGTCAAGAAATATGGGCACTAATAAAGAGTACTAATTTGCATGTCCACAGTTTGAATTCTGTATGCAAACATACAATTCCCCTAAGAAACACTAAATATTTAGTTTTTAATTTGTAATCTTTGCAACAAAAATCCTGGCATAATATATTGTAGTTTTTCCCTAAAGTCTGAAGAAGGAAGTTGCAAATGGACCAGAGTCAGCAATTTTGGGTAGGCCTCAGTACTCTCATTGTTTTGGGTACAGCTCAGTACATCTTTGCTTTGTGAGCTGCACTAGTTTCCAATAGGCTTCTGGGTGCAATTCAAGATGTTGCTTATCACCTAAAAATCCCATGATAGCATAGGGCCAGGATATCTGAGAGACTACCTTTTTCAATTGTCTCTACCTATCCCATCAGGTCTGGTAGGAGGGGCATACTTTGTTCCACGGCTGTCAAACTCGCCACGTCATGTGACATATCGCAACATATTACAACTCTTTTTGCATTGCCGACAATGGGGTGGGCGCGGCTTTTGTATGATGAAACTGGCCCTCAGGCTGGCAGTTTGACACCCCTGTCTTAAAGAGTGTTATCTTTTGGAACGGGTGGCTATATTAATTTGATTAATACATGAATGAATAAGTAAATAAAATCTGATGGGCCTTTTAGGTTGCTGAGTTTGGCCTTTGGAAGGCCCTTAAGATTTGACTGTTCTCCCAGGCATTATGGTTAAGAGATTAGATATGCTTATAACTTGTTATAAGTATTGGTTGATGGTCTTGGCTACCTTTTTATTGTTGTTGTTGCATATAGTATTGCTACCTTTGATCATATTGATGCCTTTATCTCTGTTCACTATCCAGAGTTATTTGTGAGAGATGAGTCTAAGTCAAATAAATAAATAGTTTGTTTTAGATGGATATTAACTAACTAAATAAAGAAAGAGAGCTACTATTAGGCTTACAAAAGATGTTATTTTAAAATACATGTATTAATTACTCCTGTGTTTTTTTTAAATGCACTTGGCTTATTTTATATGATTCTGTTTCCCACGTATAGTTCTTTATCTGAAGTCACTTCATCCAAGTCAGGAGGTTCTGAGACTGCACAAGCTGTTTTGTAGTTCTTGTTAGATTTTTTTGGAGAACAAGCCACTTTTTTTATCATGCTTTTCTGGTTCTTACAGCAAAACTATCGTGTCGTGATGCAACTGGTGTTTTATTAGCTCTGTTGTCACAGAGTTAGCATAAGTCAGTCAAGTATAATGGTTTCTGCAAAAAAAAATCTTCTGTTTTTCTTTTGCACTGTTGTCATAAGAAGAGGCATATATGAAAATTGATCTGAATGCATTCATAAATGATGATTTTAATATAGTTTTATATATAGAATTGAAAAATAGAAAGTCTATTCTAATTCAGTGCTATTTGAATTTCCACACTGACAGGACTGTAACTTCCAAGTCTGTCAACTATTTTCATTTCTCATATGGCTATGTGAATTGTCAATTCGTAAAATATCACTTATTATTTTTTTGCTTCTAATTCAGCTTGAACTGGGTGCAAAAATACATCTGAGCAGCCTTTGGAATATATAGCAAGATACCAATACATAAAATAGAAATTGAAAACAAGTTACAATATTAGATGGATTGCGGAATAAAAATATGATTCTTCACTGCCCTGCCCCTATATTTGTCTTTTTATATTATATTGCTATTTTTGGAATTTGTAGCTATCCATTGCTTAGTAAAGATAGAGATTTTTTTCATGCTATCATTATTTACTAATCTAAGCACAATTAATTAATAAAGAGTTATCAAATTTTGTTTTGTGACAGTCAAAAATGGAGCTCTCTGTCTATTTTTAAATACCCATTTTGGTTGTAGTATATTATATTCCTGGGAAGGCCACCTGACAAATGAATAAGTTCAACACACAACCTGCAACATCCAATTATTTTTCTTAGTTGCCTATTCTTCTACAATGAAACTCATGGCCTAAATCGTGTCTCTTATTCAGATACTGATCAGATTCAGTTCTATTTAGTTTCAAGTTGCTTTAAATTGGGGATTTATGGGTTTTTTTGCTGTGTACTGGGGCAAACAGCCTGGACTCAGCGTCTGAGCTGAACAGCCATAAAAATGTATTTAATAAATAAATCTTGGGTTCCTGGACTGATTCTATATCTTTGGATTTTGTGGTTAAATTATGCAATCTGCATAGATGACTTTCTCTTTTGCACTCCATGATGATTAATTCCTTTGATTTGGTTTAGTTTGAAATACTATGTGAAAAACTTCAGTTTGATAATATCACTATAACAAAATAGTTTTCTCATAAAAAGAGAACTGGTTTTCAACTCCATTCAGCAAAATGACAAGATTCATCTTTAGACCATTTTGCCTAAAGCTATAGTGACTTGTTTTTCTCTAAAATAGAAAGGACTTTTTATTTTTATTTTTCTGGAGTAGAATTGTAATATTTGGGCTTTCATAATTCTAAGATAGCAATGCTATGCACAAGGGAAAATGAAAAACAATACTTTCCCCCCAAATAATGCACACAAGATTGTTTCATGGTATTTTGGACAGACAAAGGGTCTTTTATTAAACTTACGTCTTGGATGCTTTATGTGGCTTTTGTGGAGCCAGTGTGCCCAGAGTTGTCTCTCTTGTTGCCCACTCAGTTCTTTTAATTATAAAATAATAGTTATTTAACTAACACACAACGGAGCAAAGCACTGGGTCCACTATATCCAGTCAAATATTTGTCTTCCAAATAGACTCAGGAGCATTCTTAGAAAATAAAATAACAGAGGACTACAGCTCAGTGCTTTGGCAATATGCCCAGAATTTTCCCAGGAAAAAAAAAATACAGAGGTAAAATAGGTGATAGACAAATTCCTGGAAAGCTAGAACAGGCGGTTGAGACCAGTCCTAAGAGTTTGCCTTCTGATAAATGGATACTTTGTTACTGAAACCTGAAACCATGGCAGAAATTTTATTGGCATGCCTGTAGTGTGTCTTCAAAATTCTCTTCACCAGCTCCTCCAAACATGGGGACATCTGACCTGGTTGTACGTTTGAATGATAAATTTTTAAGAAGAGTGAATAATAAAGTGAGAATCCCTATTATTTTTACCTGGTTTAAGAAATTTTTTTTTATTATTTCAGTAATGTAATGTAATGTAATGTAATGTAATATCTTGAAAGATGGAATAATTGAGTCACCTGCCCATCTTGCATCAGTTTTGTAATGTAAAGTCTAGATTATGTGGGAGGATTTCACAAAGCAAAATTTTGATATAGAACGTATTGTCGATTCCTGGGACACAATCACAAGATAAGGTTTTCACAACATGCGAAAACATATTTCTGAAATATAAAAAACCCAACTAACATGGTTTCTATGGCAGTGATTCTCCTTCCTACCAGATGGCCTACCAAATCCTTCAACATTCACTACCAGTTAGTGGCTTTGAGAAAATGGATCAATGGACAGAAACTGAGGTGTACAAGTGACAAGATAGTTCAGACTAGCTATGAATGCTAAAGAAAAAGGCAAAGGTTCCCCCGCACATGCATGCTAGTCATTTCCGACTCTAGGGGCCGGTACTCATCTCCGTTTCAAAGTCGAAGAGCCAGCATTTGTCCGAGTACGTCTCCGTGGTCATGTGGCCAGCATGACTAGATGCCAAAGGCGCACGGAACACTGTTACCTTCCCACTGTAGTGGTCCATATTTTTCCACTTGCATTTTTACGTGCTTTCAAACTGCTAGGTTGGCAGAAGCTGGGACAAGTAACAGGCGCTCACTCTGTTACGCGGCACTCGGAATTCGACCCGCCAAACTGCCGACCTTCTGATCAACAAGCTCAGCATCCTAACCCACTGAGCCACTGCATCCTAGCTATGAATGCTAAGACTACTTTTATTGTAAGGTTACAATAAATTTGAATGTCTTCCTTCCTTCCTTCCCTCTTTTCCCATATATTCCGGAGACCTAATGAGGCTCAAGTCTCAGACACTTTCTCAAATTATATAGGACTTAAGTTTCTTTTGTCTTGGTTGTGTCTCTCCCTCCTGTTCTTTTGATCGTTCCTACTGTCCATTTAAACAGGTGATAATATAAGCACATTCTATGATTTGGAAAACTAACAATAATGAACAAATTGGCTTGGCTGTTGTAATGCTGAATCCTATACAGTCCTAAATAGCATTGTCCCAGTTAGTTTTGTTATTTCAAACTAAATGAGGAAATTCAGTTCCATAGTTATAATTCTATGGGAAATTTTACATGCATTGACAAAGAAGCGAAGCCTCCAAATATCACCTCACTTATAAGAGAGAAGCAAATATCTAATCACTGAATGAATAAATATTATTTTCCTAAGAGAAAGGAAAAAAGATAAAAAATAGATGATATTTACTGTAGAAACTTTTCTTCCCTGTTTTCTCTCTTTTACCATAGCTGATTTAACTAATTTAACTAATTTAACTTAATTAATCAATAGGCTACCAGGACAATTCTCTATACCAAATTTATCCTTGTGAACTTGTAGATTTTAGAGAGAACAGCTATTTGTAGTTTGATGAGAAGCTTAAAGCTTTGTTGAACTTTTTTTTATTACTCTCTGGCAATATTTCTAGCAATTGGATGAATTTTTTATTACTCTCTGCAGTATTCCTAGCAACTGGATATATTTTCTGCTCGCAAATAGTGGGATTGTTACGATTTGATGACAGTCTGTTGCTTGTTTCACATTCTGAAGTAGGAAAGAAAGGATTAGTTCTTTATCGAATCATTGCACCTGTGGCAATAGTATCAGACTAAAATATATTTACAGTGAGATTGCTTTTATAATAGAATAGCTGTCTTTCCTGGATAAGGTAATGTTAGTTTTATTTACCCAATAAACAAAGAACTCTTCCTGAGTTCCGTAGCAGAGTGATGAAGGGAAAATACATTATTTATGTCTGAAAGAAATTAACAGTTCCTAAGTCTCTGACTTTTTTTAATGGCATGATCATTATTCTTGACCCTAATCAAACAGTGTCATATTTTAAAAGTTTTATTTTGTCTGAATGAGTACGTTTTCCAGGACAGAGTAGATGTACTAGGAAATAAATATATGGCATCCAAGACCAAAAGCTTTTTTTTTTTTTACAATCCAAGAATATATTGTAAACAATTTGCCCATTCCTGTTTACTTGCTGCTAAGTTTAATAGCCATAGAGAAGGTATAAACAGAGTAGAACAGAAGCACCAAGGGTGATTTTAATAAATTTCAGTCGGAAAAAATCTTGCTCCAGGATACAGTCAAGATATGTCAAGAGAGCTTTTTCCATCATCCCAAATCTAGCAGGGGAAATAAGAAACACTAATCATTAAGTGGATCAGTTATTGTAGAAAATGTAAGCGTAATTTCTCATGATACTGAGCCTTGAGGTAACAGGTTGCTGGAGGGGTAGAACTGGAAGTAAGAAGCGAAAGTCAGCCAGGGAGAAGGGACTCAGGAAAGGAGAGTGGGGAAAGCAGGAAGAACACAATGTATACTTTCTTTTGTGTTTATTGATCTCTACATAAATCTTTTATGGATCGCAGGGAAAGGGGAAAACTAGCCAGAACAACAAATCAATTCCAGGAAATGGGAAAGGAGAAAGGTCATGGCTACCTTGGATGGAAAGTCATTCTCATAAAATCATGGTCCAATTACAAGGTTGGAAGGGGTCTAGTTAATTATTTTGGCCATTTCCTATCTAGGACAGGTATCTATTCTCCAGCCTCCTGACAGATAGCTTCTTTCTATTTATATATCTGCAGCAAAGGAGAATCCACCACTGCCAAAGGCATTTTGTTTTATTGTTGAACAAAACAGCTCTTTTTTGTTCAAAAAAAACTTTCCCAAAACCAAGCTAAATCATTTTTCTTATAATTTAAAGCTGTTGTTTTGTCTCCCGTCTCTGCCCCATCTTCTACCTACAGACCTTGAAATAAGTCATATTAGCTACGAAGTCTTCCTGAAATCTTTTCTTTTTCACACTAACCCACCCAATGTTTTCAACTGTTTTTTATAAGTTTTTCTTCTTCAGATCTTTGTCAGTTTTCTTTAGACCTGTCCATTTGTCATGCCCGATAGTGATCACATAGACACACATATTTTATTTTTCATTTCCAAAAGCAAAAATTAATCATAAAAAAATCCCATTCTAATTCTGGAACAATTGGAGACAATTTTCAGTCTTTCTCCCAATGTTTATGGATTGAAATTCCCCCCAGCAGGTACCAATTCTACCGAGGAAGAAGTCAGCTGTTTGTCTTTCTATCTGCTTTTATTTTGGGTTCCACTTCACAGGGAGATTTAATAATAGCTTCTGGTAAAGGGGCAATTTTGATTGTGTCACATTTATTTTGGCTCTAATCTACTTTGTAGTATGTTTGTTTTAAGTCTGGTTGGTTGGTATAAGATTTTCAGTGTATGGTCTGGGGAAGAACCTTAACTTTCTCGGTTTTGGAAGTGAAGGTGCATTTTCCTATGTATTTCTTTATATTGAGGCTATCACCTGTTCTGCAGCTGGAAAATTAAATTGCTACAGTTCAGGTAGAAATCAAATTAATCATAGAAATGTTTCAGTTGTTCTGAAGCAACCCTGAAAGTTTATAACTCAGCAATCGTTATTTAACTTCTTGAGCATACAAGTAGCCAAGGAGAAAGACACAAATAGATACACATATGGACATGAATGCATCAAAATTAATGCAAAATCACACAGTCATGCTTTGCTTCTTGCATTGTTTTAATTTGTTTTGTTGCCTCAATTCTTAACATTTTATTGTAATAAAGAACAAGCACAATCTCTGTATATTAATATTGTTAATCAAAAGCACCTTCCTTCCTTCCTTCCTTCCTTCCTTCCTTCCTTCCTTCCTTCCTTCCTTCCTTCCTTCCTTCCTTCTTCCCTTCTCTTCCCTTCTTCATAAGATTACATTTTTATATTTTTCCTTTGAATAGCAATAGCACTTAGATTTATATACTGCTTCACAGTGCTTTAGAGCCCTTTACAGCAATGAATGCTTCATAGTGCCAAATAAAAAGTCATATTTTTCCATCACAAAATTATCCATTCATATCTATGATGTAATTATTTTATTCTTTAACACAATTGCACACAATTTGCAGGGATGGTCCTAAGATTTGGCAGTCTATGTTTAGATTTATAAAGGTGGGAAGCAAGCAGAGGCACTTGGAGTTTTTAGTGCCCTAATGTAAGGCTGGTGCTGCAAATTAAAAATTCTGCTAAGAAGCTGATATCAAAGTAAACCATCAGCTGAATGAAATGATAAGACACTGAAAGGATGATAGTAAATGAAATGTTCTGCCCCATATCTGGAGCCCAGTTAGATTTATTTTTTTTTGCTATATTAAGTTCCAACAGAATGGTTCTATATATTTCCTAGAGCTTGACTTTCTCAGGAAAGCTAAATTTTTATAGCATGGGGAGATTAAAAGAATGTGCCTTCCACATTTTCTTTAAGGCTTTTTTTTTTTTTGCTCCTCAGGAATGGTGTTTGATGACGAAAGGGCAGAGGGCCTGAGTGATCCTATAAAGGATGATACAACAGGTATGGAATTCCAAAAGCTGAAGCAGTTGGAAACAACATGTCTAGTAAGTTGCAGGCAGTCAGACTCAAGTAGAGATAAAGAAGCAACTCTCAGAGAAACCAAGGACAAAGTTCAATGGAAGATATGGAAGAATGTTTGTCAGTGACCCAGCAGGGGGCAGCACTTAGCCAGCAAGACAAGGAAGTCCAGGACATTCTAAGTTGGATGGAAGAATGAAGCAGGACAGGCCAGGAGCTTGTAAAGACACACAACTTTATTATTTCATAAAAGGCTTGACTTCAGCTGAGACTAGGCTGTAATTCTAAAGCATTTTATTTATTGTTGTACAACTCTATGACCTTTTTGTGTTTTATATTCTCTAACAATCCTGTCAGACAGGAAAATAGGGACAAAATTATGACATCCATCTTATCTAGGCTGGGGTACTACTATGCTGACATTACTAGCAGTTGATCCATCATATTGGAGAAAGCAAGCCAGGATATTAAACTTTCTAAGGGTTCTATAATGTGGATTTGGAATTCCCAAATCATGTTTTGAAGGTGTAATACAGAATCAATTTAATAAAATACTTGTATAAATATGTCACCTTTAATTAAATAAGTTGTAACATCAATCACAAAATTTGTTATGCCCAATATTTCTAAGAGGTTCCTCTTAGGGTTAGAATTAAATATTCTAAATAGTTTTATTTGTGTTTCAGGTCAGTGAGATCATCAGACTTATTTGTGTTCAATTAGTTTTTTAAAAAAATTGTGATCCCTTAGCTGCTTCAGGGATATTACATTTATTGTGGCATATTACAATTTAAAAACAATTCAATTGGATTGTAAAAAGTTACTTCTGAGTAACTACGTTTAGGAATTTTACTAGAATTGGAACTAGAAGAATCTAGAGCAGACATGTCAAACAAGGCCCGGGGGCCGGATGCGGCCTGCGAAGTAGTTTCATGCGGCCCGCAAAGCCATCCTGGAAACAGTGAGAGAATGGCCCCTACTGCCTTGGCCCTGGCCCAGAGACCCTCCTCCTGCCAGAGACCCTCAGATCTGTCCCACTCCTGCCCAGGCCCCTTTAGGCACCCTTGATGCGAACAATGTAGAGCTGGCCACACCCATCCAGTAGGCCATACACACTCTAGTCACGCCCACCCGGTAGGCCATACACACTCTAGCCACGCCCACCCAGTAGGTCATACACACTCTAGCCACGTCCACCCAGTAGGCCACGCCCACCCAGCCCATGCCCACCCAGCCCCTTGAGGGCAACTGCAATGCTGATGCGGCCCTCAATGAAATTGAGTTTGACACCCCTGCTATAGAGTGACTCATTGGGTGTATTTCCATGAATCATTCAAGTATAGTCCAAAGAAATGGCCCTTTTCATCAAATTATGACCTATTTAGAATACTTGGTTTTATAAAGAACTGAGTCTAACCCCAGGACTATTATTTTATAGGAAATTATATTTGACTGGAAGACTTCTCTGTCTACCAAAGACAGCATAGTCTGCACTATGGTGGTGCTTTTTTCTTCTTCTACAGCATAGAAGTAGCCAGTGTATATGCTTTAAAGATATTTCATATAATATTTGATTTGGCCTCAGTCCTGAAGCAGTGCTCTTCTCTAAACAATAAAAAGTTGAATTGTTACTGTAGTTCTACATGGTTGCTAATATAATACATTTAACATTTTAATGGGCAGAAATCATTTCACTTGGTTTCTGGCCAGGCTATGGAGTGCTACTTTGGTAACCTTGACATTATTCTAAGCCAAACAACATAAAAGCAAGTGGCAGTACTATATGACAAAAATATGCTCTCATGCAGTAATAGAAAGATGTTACAGGCATGTGCCTGCAATTTGCAATAGTTCAAGATAATGCCAAAGTCAACTCTTTGTTAGAAATCACCTTGAATTGCCAAAAGGTTGAACTAAAGCACTAAGATATAATGTGGTTTGTTCATTTTTGGTTCAGTTTTATGTTTGAGTTTGGTAAGCCATAGTTTATTTTTTTCAGGGAAATACAGAATCATGGAAATGGTCCCATATTAATATAAGACATATAATAAAGGCTTAGTAATTTAATACCGTCAGCTAGCTCTAACTGAACTTTCCAGAAACTAATGAATATAAGTTGATCTGGAAATATATAGCATTATGTAATTTTTATATTTGCCACCACAAATTAGTGCAATTAAATTAGTATTCCAGGCATGCAACTAAAATCCATTGATGTGATGAGGAAATTTGATATGAAAAGCAGGCTGCCAACTATTTTTTGTCATACAATACCATGAATCAACTCATTTGTTTCTGGCTTTGTGTTTCTACGTTTCCAATTTTGTAGAGGTTACAAGAGGGATTGAAACACTATTTATGTCCAGAATAATTAACGGCATCTCTGAAGTGAGCAGAGAAAAGACACACAAAGGCATTGATGTATTAATCACAGAAGGTATGAATTAAGAGTTGTGTTCATGTTTGAAAATGACTAGAAAGTAGCAAAGTTTTACCTTGCAGGAAGAAAAGATGTTGCTGCTTTAGGGAATCTATTCATTAAAGTTAATACGATTCTAGAAGTAGCACCTTTTTCAATCTTGTGGAAACCTGAAAAAGTGGCTTCTTGAATGAACAGAAAAACAGGAGGATGCTATGCTTAGGTGAGGTTCAAAGCACTTTTGATTTATTTCTGAAATGTGCACATCAATAGTTAATTATGGTCAATGTCACTCATTTTTATCCATAATTTTCCGTAAGTTTTTTGTAAGTGGAAACTCTACTAGAATGGACTTTAGTCATCTTAACCCTCAGTTGATTTCAATAACTAGTCTCATATAACCAGTGAAACATGACATTTAACTTGCCTCTGGAATAGATTTTTGGGCTTTGATCCCCTGATCTTGCATTTCCAGTATGTGAAATCCTGATATGATTACAATATTTGTTTTTATTATGAACAAGAGGGAATGAGGTTCCTTTATTAACCCAAGCAGCAGTTCCACAAAATCACCTGCTGTTGGAAAAGAGTTGTCATTAAATATTTTTTCTTCACTGATTGAAGATTATTCCAGCTTCAGACTGATGGGAACTTATATGCTGTCAGATATACAAAACTTGAAACAAGGTATCTAATGACTGATGCCATGAGATAAATATCAACATTGTTAAAAAGGAAATATTTTTTCTATATTATGACATTTATTTTCCTTTGGTGTAATAGATAAAAAATATAAGTGAAAATATGGCATGTAGCAGTCTCAGCCGTAAAGAATATTAAAATGATGTTAGGAATAAGCCTTACAGTTTGAAATCGCACTTTTTGCCAATCTGGATCAATATTATCTAAATGTTGAGGACAGGAACAGCTTTTCAGATTGGAAATACTGAGAATTAAATTTGGGACCACTGGCACATAAAAGTGCACTCTGCCACTTAGCTATGATCCTTTTCTGTTTGAGCAGGAAGCAACCAGGTTGTGGTTAGCCCATTTGTACATTACAATGGTCAGGGGTTTTTTTGTCTGCATTTTTCAAATTCTTTCTTATCTACTGAGATAAAGAGAAATCACCCAAGCCAAAGCATCCAGCATGAACTTAGCAAGCAGGATGTGTGATCTGCAAAAGTGTTTCAGTTACAGACAACACTACTGAGATTGTATCAGTGATATGGCGCAAAAAATAACCCATTGTCTTTTATGTGAAATAAAACTAATGAAAATTACTGTATTATGATCACATTCATTTTTCTTTTGCACTTTTTAAAAGATGTTGTACAATTCAGCATAGAATCATGTCAACCTAGAGCAGTGGTTCCCAACCTTTTCTATACCCCTAGAACGCTTCTGGAATATTCTTGCCCCCCTTACAAAAGTTCGAAATAACAGCAACAAATTATACATATACACTATAATGTTGAAAACCCAAGTTTTCACACACCCCTGGAATATCATCTTGCACCCCTGGTTGGGAATCCCTGTCCTAGGGAATGTTTATAAAGCACCTAAGGAAAATAAATGAAATAAATTTGAAAAAAAATAAGTTATATATCCATGCTCTAGGAAAAATATCAACTGGACCACATTTATACATAGCATTAATACAGGTTTGTTTTTTCTTAAATGTAATTAGTGTCTTAAAAACTGTACCAGAAAAACCAGCCATAGAAATAAGCCTATTTATATTCAAACTGATACATCTTCTGGACTGATGTCAGGCTGCATTTGCTACAGAAATTAAAGTAACAACCAAAAAGTATACTTTACTTGATTATAGAGAAAATTGGCTATTACATTCAACAGGGTCTGTACTATATCAGGCATCCAATTCCATCTCCATATCCTCAGTTTTACATGATGAAGCATAAAATAATAATTTAAATTTCTCACAATGCCTCATAAAGGCCAGTATATATCAGTTATAATGTTGAGATAAATTTAGATGGGTAAGTCTAGGAAAATACATTAACATTAGAGTTACTCTTAGCAGAAAACGCCAGTTACACAAGCATTTAATATCAGACCTGAGAAATACAAAGCAAGGTGTCCATCAAGACATGGGAAAGAAATGATGCATTTGAACTGCAGTGGACATAAGTGGACATAGTATTCTCCCACTGACGGAGGATAACAAGCTGCTTAACGCAGTGTTTCTCAATCTCAGCCACTAGAAGAAGTGCAGACTTCAACTTCCAGAATTCCTCAGCCAGCATGGTTGCCTGGAGATTATTTTTTTAATCCCATTTATATCCCGCCCTTCTCCAAAGACTCAGGGCAGCTTACAATCTAAAGCACAAATCAATGTGCTTAGCAATTCTGCAAGGTGAAGTCCACACATTTTCAAGTGGATGAGGTTGAGAAACACTGACTTAAAGTGTGTTCAACTTAATACACATTCTTATCTAGCTGTGCCGTGATAAGTGTCTGAGTTACTTCTGCTAAGTTTTAGCTGGGAAGCCTGACTTCCCCAAAGGCTAGTGCAGAATACTTAAGGCAGGTACTGAAAAGGCTGGTGCAGGCACCAAGAGACTCTGGAAATCAGACATGACATTACAGCCTATCAGCTTCTCCAAATGAAAACACAGTGTAGCTGTACTCAGAACTCTACATGCAGTTTGATTCACTCATGAACACACAACTATTTATATCAGTGTTTATCAACCTCAGCAACTTTAAGATTTCAACTCCCATGCTGGCTAAAGAATTCTGGGAGTTGAACTCCAGACTTTTTAAAGTTGTCATGGTTAAGAAACACTCATTTACGTAACAAAATTTTACTGAACAAAAGAAGAATCTGAACTAATTGCAAGCATCCTTTTTTTAAAAGCTAGTAAAGAATCCCGCCCCTTCATGGATTACTGCCTTGTCATGGTGAAGGGGCTTGCGTAATTCAATGAAGCTATGAGCTATGCTGTGCAGGGCCACCCAAGACGGAAAGGTCATAGCAGAGAGTTCTGACAAAACGTGATCCACTGGAGAAGGAAATGGCAACCCACTCCAGTATCTTTGGCATGAAAACCCTATGGATGATACCAAAAGGCAAAACGATATGACGCTGGAAGATGAGCCCCTCAGGTCAGAAGGTGTCCAATATGCTACTGGGGAAGAGCAGAGGGCTAGTACTAGTAGCACCAGAAAGAATGAAGAGACTGGGCCAAAGCTGAAAGGACGCTCAGCTGTGGATGTGTCTGGTGATGAAAGGAAAGTCCGATGCTGTAAAGATTCTTACTCCATAGGAACGTGGAATGTAAGATCCATGAATCAAGGAAAGCTGGAGGTGGTCAAACAAGAGATGACAAGACTGAACATCGACATCTTAGGTATCAGCGAACTAAAATGGACAGGAATGGGTGAATTTAATTCAGATGACCATCAGGCATACTACTGCGGGCAAGAATCCCTCAGAAGAAATGGATGGCCTGGATGGCCTGGAGGAACGTTGTCCATAGGGTCGCAATGGGTTGGACATGACTTTGCAGTTAACAGCAACAAAATAATAAGCCAACTAAATCTCATCTACCTAAAATTGTACTGTAATAATATTTGTTTAGCCTAATGTTGGAGCAAATGCCTGAACTTCTTGGCAGGAAACTTATTTTATGCAGGAAAGATCACACAATGTCAGAATCAGTTTGCATTTGGCAGAGTAAAAGGAAGATCCTTATTTAAAAATTCCCTTCACAATCTCATATTCAGTACAGTTAAAACTACAGTTCAGCATTGCTATACATAATTATAGAAAAGTGACCTGAAAGTCCTAAATTAATAGTTGTTAAAAGCATTTTTCTCTTAAACACACCTGTTTAATTCTTGCAATAATTATATTTTTTATTTATATAAATGTTTTATAAATATTTTATATTTCAATCATCTAAATAATACTCCTATTGCCAGCAGACTCACCTTATGATTATCACAATAACACTGATTGAACATTGAGGTCTCCTTTGGTTGAACTGAAAAAAAAAGATATTTTCAGTTTCTGTTCTTGTCACTGTTATATTAGTCATCCAATAATACTCAAGATTATTCTTGTCTTGTTATACTTTGGTTTGTCCTCTTCTAATGTTCAATATAAGAGTAGTCCATGAAGAAATTATGGAGTAAATTAGTTTGGTGTTATAGTGTTATACCATAGTGAGAAAGTGTAGGTGTGCTTTACGATGCTATGTTTTCTCCACTAATAACTTCATTTTTCTGTTGCAATTTTATATTCCACAGGTGTGCCTATGATAAGTTGAGTTGTGTTTAGATGCAGTACAAAAATAGGAAAGAAAGTGCTCAAAATGCATTTTTGAAGTTGTGTATACATATACAGTATAAAAGTAAAGGTTCCCCTGCACATGCGTGCTAGTCGTTTCCAACTCTAGGGGCCGGTGCTCATCTCCGTTTCAAAGCCGAAGAACCAGCGCTTGTCCGAGGACGTCTCCATGGTCATGTGGCCGGCATGACTAGACGCCAAAGGCGCATGGAACGCTGTTACCTTCCCACCGTTGTGGTCCCTATTTTTCTACTTGCATTTTTACGTGCTTTTGAACTGCTAGGTTGGCAGAAGCTGGGACGAGTAACAGGCGCTCACTCTGTTACGCGGCACTCGGGATTCGACCCGCCAAACTGCAGACCTTCAGATCGACAAGCTCAGCGTCCTAACCCACTGAGCCACCGTGTCCCATATACATATATGCATGTGTGTAAATATAATATGTGTGCATCAAAACCAAGGGATTCAGTTCTACAAGTCTCTCAATGTTGACAGTTTTCCAGATACTAAGAATAACAGCACAAGCAATCTGAGATCAGATTTTCAGGATCAGCCTGAAAAATGTAGCAAATCCTAGCCAGTGCTGAGAATCTTTGATTCAAAGAAAAGCTTCAAGGACATTCTTAGCCTTTTTAGATGTTATTTTTCACCTCCAGAATTCTTTGATAGCCTGAGAACTCATATTTTCCTTTGATAGTGTTTGTTTATGATCTGAAGAACAGTATCAGACCAGGACCTTTTGATGTTCAGCCCAGCTAATACCAAAAAGAGGAAAGCTTTTAGAGAATGAAAAATGAAGACTCAAATGAAGTTCTCAAGGTTCTTTGCAGTGCACAGGAAAGGTAGAATGTAGCAAAGTAGACTTCTTCTATGTTGTCTTGTATTTTCCCAGTCTGAAACTAAGTTGAGGAACTGTCCAGCAAAGGACAATGTTCTTCAAGTGAAGTATTGCAGCTGTCTGCAGTAAAGTGCAAATTAAAAATACTATGGGTTGGCTCCTAATGACAGGACATTGGTAGTATATAGTAGTCCTCAACTTACAACAGTTCATTTAGTGATTGTTCAAAGTTGCAATGACACTGAAAAAAGTGACTTATGAGCGTTTTTCATACTTATGACCATTGCAGAATCTCTATGGTTATGTGATCAAAATTCAGACACTTGGCAACTGAGCCGTATTTATGACAATTGCAGTATCCCGGGTTCGTGTGATCACCTTTTACAGCCTTCCAACAAGCAAAGTCAATAGGGAAGCCAGAGTCACATAACAACCACGTTACTAACTTTGTTGAATGATGATAGCACTTGAAGAAAAATGATTTCAGGTCCACTCAGCTGGTGACTGAAACAATAATGTATTAATGGGATTTAGAAGTAGCTGAGAAGAGACAGAAATTTGGATTTTTCTGCTTGCCAAAACTCAGATTCCGTAAGTAGGAATTGAGGGAATTTTAATTCTTGGTATTTTAATTCATTGTCTTATTGCTTAGTCTACTTCATGGAGTTGTTATTGTGCAGAAATATTAGAAGGAAGCTAGTTAAAGTGGAGCTTTTCCAGAGAGGATTCAGTTTGGATGATACTATATGTGTTTGTCGTTTTTGCTGAATTCTGAATTATTTCGTATTGTGAATGTTTTAATTAATTAATCCTCATTAATATTAAGCACTTGAAGTCTTTGAAGATTATACTGTATAATACATACACCACACACAGGCACATGCATGCACAGAGAGAGAGAGAGAGAGTCAGTCAGTCACACACTATAATAAGAGCTAGTGTGGTCTAGTGGATAAGACACCAAGCTAAAAGTGGGGGACCATGAATTCAAGTCCCTCCCTAGCCATAAAAGCCAGCTGGATGACTTTGGATCAGTCATTGTCTCTCAGCCCAATCCACTTCAAGGAAAATGTGGCAAATAGGAGTATCAGATATGTTTGCATCCTTGAGTTATTTGTAAAAATAAATGTGGGATATAAATAAATAAATAAATAAATAAATAAATAAATAAATAAATAAATAAATAAATAAATAAATAAATAAATAAACCTTTATTGTCAAAGTACAACATGTGTACATTGAGATTAGCTGAGCCTCCCCCCGTGCTCTCTCCCCCCAACACACAGTGACAACAAACCCTCCATCCCACCACACTATGTGAACCAACTACACCACACATCGGCCTCCCGTCAATTCTGCATAAGATTATGTGCCATTTAAAAGCCTAACATACATCAATAAATACATAAACAAATAAACAAATAAATAAAATACAAGAATAGGCAGACAGGTGCTGTTTTTGTTCCTGGTTTAAAGAAAGGATATGAATTTAATGACTAAATAAGATATATAATTATAAGAAATAAAGGAGTTACAATAAAGGATTCGGATGGTGTATTAATTGTTTTTATAGCCAGCTCCCAATGTAGTAATTTGCTATAGATTCAAATGAATGAATGAACCTTTATTGTCAAAGTACAACCATGTATACATTGAGATTGGCTGAGCCTCCCTTCGTGCCCCCACCCCCAACTTACAGTTACACAAACCCTCCATCTTATTACACCCTGTGAGCTAACTGCACAATGCACCAGCCTCGCAAGTTAATTATGCATAAAGTTTATAAAATTATTTCCCATTCAAAAGCCTAACAGCCCATGGATAAAAGCTATTCTTCAGCCTGATAGTACGGCTGGCTATACTCCTATATCTCCTACTCGATGGTAGGAGAGTAAAGAGATACCGTCCAGGGTGTGAGTCATCCCTGAGAATTTTTCTCACTTTTCCAAGGCAGCGAGCCCTGGCGAGGTCATCCAGTGGTGTCAGGGGACAGCCCACAATGTCTTGTGCTGTGCTCATCACCCTCTGTAATACTTTCCTATCTGTGGCTGTCAGACCAGCATACCAAACCACAATACCATACGAGAGGACGCTCTCTACAGTAGACTGGTAAAAGAGAGTCATAAGCCATGGTTCTACCCTGTTCTTCTGCAAGACCCTGAGAAAGTGAAGTCTCTGTTGGGCCTTTCTGGCCACCTGGGTTGTATTAACTTTCCAGGTCAGATCTTCGCAGAGGTAGACTCCCAGAAATTTAAAGGAGGAAACTCTCTCCACACAGTCCTCCCCGATGTAAAGTGGGGCAGGTTCCTCCTTTTTCCTCTGGAAGTCTAGCACCATCTCTTTCATCTTGCCGATGTTCAGGTGCAAGTTGTTGTTACAACACCATATGGATAGTTTTTGTACCTCTGCCCTGTATGCTGTCTCATCCCCACCTGTAATAAGACCCACCATGGTAGTATCATCTGCGAACTTAATTATCATAGTAGATGGGTCAGATGATACACAGTCATAGTTCATGATACATAGGGGCTAAGCACACAGCCCTGTGGCGAGCTGGTGCAAAGCTTCAGGGGAGTGGACAAAGCAGACCTGACCCTCACTGTTTGTAACTGGTCCCTAAGAAAGTCTTGAATCCAATTGCAGATAGAGGGTGAAAATTTCAAGTCAGTCAGCTTCTCGATGAGAGTGTTCAGCAAAATGGTGTTGAAAGCTGAGCTATAATCAACAAAAAGCATCCTGACATAGCTTCTAGGTTTCTCAAGATGACTTGCTACAGAGTGTAAAGCAGTAGCAATGGCATTGTCTGTCGACCTGTTCCCCCTGTAGGCAAATTGATGTTTATCAAAATCCAGGAAGCATGTCCTGAGATGTTGGAGAACCATTCCTTCAAAACATTTCATGACTACAGACATTAATGCAACAGGTCTGTAGTCATTCAGGCACTCAACTGCAGTTTTCTTGGGGACTGGGACAATGGTAGCTGCTTTCAAGCACGATGGTACACATGCCGTTTGCAAGGAGATGTTAAAAACACATTTACTGTTATTTATTTTATTTATTTTATTTATTTTATTACATTTATATACCGCCCTTTCCCGAAGGACTCAGGGCAGTTTACAGGGTAATTAAAAACACAAATATAAAAGTTAAAAACAAATTAAAATAAATTATAATAATCCCTGTATTAATTAAAAAAAAAACCCAATTGGACTAAATTAAAATTAAAAATTCTCAGCCTGGGGCAGAGAGCTCGAAGAGCCAGGTCTTCAGGTCCCGACGAAATGAACGGAGGTCGGGGGCAGTCCTCAACTCCACTGGCAGCTGGTTCCAAAGGGCAGGCGCACCCACAGAGAAGGCCCTACCCCTGGGTGTCATCCGCCGGCAATCTCTCACCGGCGGCACCCTGAGAAGACCCTCCCTGTGGGACCGCACTGGACGAAGGGAGCTTGATGCCGGCAGCAGGTGTTCCCTCAGATATCCCGGACCCAAGCCATTTAGGGCTTTATAGGTCATCACCAGCACCTTGAATCTCACCCGGAGGGCAACCGGAAGCCAATGCAGCTCGCGGAGTAGAGGTGTTACATGGGAGTATCGGGAAACCCCCATCACAACTCGCGCGGCCGCATTCTGCACCAGCTGAAGCCTCCGAGTGGTCCTCAAGGGCAGCCCCATGTAGAGAGCGTTGCAGTAATCTAAACGGGAGGTCACGAGCGCATGAGTGACTGTGCGTAGGGCATCTCGGTCCAGATAGGGTCGCAACTGGCGCACCAGGCGAACCTGGGCAAAAGCCCCCCTGGTCACGGCTCCTATATGATCTTCAAAATTGAGTCGTGAATCCAGGAGGACGCCCAAGTTGCGAGCCCTATCAACGGGGGGGTAACACCTCACCCCCCCATCGTTAGAGATGGAATAATTTGGTTAACCCGAGATGCCGATATGCACAGCCACTCAGTCTTGGCGGGATTGAGACGAAGCCTGTTTCTCCCCATCCAGACCTGGACCGCCTCCAGACAACGGGACATCACGGAGAGGGCATCGCTGGGTTGGTTCGGGGTGGAAAGAAAAAGTTGGGTATCATCAGCGTACTGATGATACCCCACCCCGAAACCACGAATGATCTCGCCCAGCGGCTTCATATAGATGTTGAACAGGAGAGGCGAGAGAACCGACCCCTGAGGGACTCCACAAATGAGAGGCCTCGGGGCGGATCTCTGCCCTCTCGTCAACACCGACTGCGAACGGCCCAGGAGATAGGAGGAGAACCACCGTAAAACGGTGCCTCCCACTCCCAACCCCCTGAGACGCCGCAGTAGGATACCATGGTCGATGGTATCAAAAGCCGCTGAGAGATCTAATAGGACTAGGACAGAGGAACAACCCCTGTCCCGAGCCCTCCAGAGATCATTCACCAGCGCGACCAATGCCGTCTCCGTGCTGTATCCGGGCCTGAAGCCCGATTGGTACGGGTCCAGATAATCAGTTTCTTCCAGGAACAGAGGGAGTTGATGCGCCACCACACTCTCAACAACCTTCGCCAGAAAGCGAAGGTTGGAGACTGGACGATAGTTATTTAAGACAGCCGGGTCCAGGGCAGGCTTTTTGAGGAGGGGTCTCACCACCGCCTCCTTCAAAGCGGCAGGGAAGACACCCTCCTCCAAAGAAGCAGCTATTACTGCCTGGAACCAGCCTCGTGTCTCCTCCCGGGCCGCATAAACTAGCCAGGAGGGGCACGGATCCAATAAACAAGTGGTGGTGCTCAGCCTCCCCATGATCCTGTCCACATCATCAGGGGAAACAGGATCGAACTCAGTCCAGATAACATGCTCAAGACCGTCCGATTCCTCCACGTCAGATTCTGCCCAGTCAGAGTCCAGACCGGTCCGGATCTGAGCGATTTTGTCCGCAAGATGATGACTAAACTCCTCGGCTCGTCCCTGTAAGGGATCCTCCCTCACCTCCTGGTTAAGAAGGGAGCGAGTCACCCTAAACAGGGCGGCCGGGCGATTATCTGCGGACGCGATGAGGGCAGCGAAGTAATTAGACTTCGCCGTCCTTATCGCTGCAAGATAAGACCTTATGAAAGATCTTAACTGCAATCGGTCAGATTCGGATCGGCTGGACCTCCAACCGCTCTCTAGGCCCCGTCTCCGACGCTTCATCTCCCGGAGCTCCGCAGAGAACCATGGAGCCCAACGGGATCTGCACCGGGTCAGAGGTCGCAAGGGTACAACACAGTCAAGTGCCCCGGAGGCAGCCCTTTCCCAGGCATCCACCAGGGCATCGACTGGGCTGTGGGTAAGGGCGATGGGTATAGACCCAAGCGCCATCTGGAACCGTTCCGGGTCCATTAGGCGCCTGGGGCGGAACCACCTGGTCGGTTCCGCAGCCCAGCAGCGGGGGGTGGCGTAACGGAAGACCAGCCGCAGGAGATAATGATCTGACCATGACAGGGGAACAATGGTTGGTGAACCCCCTCCCAGATCATCCAACCACTGTCCAGACAGGAACACCAGGTCGAGAGTATGATCCCCCACATGAGTCGGGCCCTCAATAACTTGGGTCAGGCCCATGGTCGTCATGGAGGCCATGAACTCCCGAGCCAACTCAGACGACCCTCCCAGTGAAGGCAGGTTGAAGTCACCCAGAACTATAAGCCTGGGGAACTCCACCGCCAACCCTGAGAGAGTATCGAGCAGCTCGGGCAGGGCTGTTGCCACACAGCTGGGCGCCAGGTATGTGAGCAACAAGCCCAACTGAACCCGAGAACCACATCTCAGGAGGAGGGATTCACTCCCGGCCGTTTGGACAATGGTGGTCTCCCGCGGACATAAAGTCTCCCGGATAACCACTGCCACCCCACCGCCCCTACCCTGAGCCCGTGGCTGGTGTAGCACACGGAAACCTGGAGGGCATAACTCAGTCAGAGGAACCCCTCCCTCCGAGCCCAACCAAGTCTCCGTAATGCACGCCAGATCCGCACATTCCTCCTCAATCAATTCCTGAATGAGGGGAGCCTTATTAACGACGGATCTGGTGTTAAAATAAACCAGCCTAAGCTCAGGGGCCTGATCACCCTCATCCCCGGGCAAAAGGGTGCTAACCGGAGGGTCGGAGCGCGCCACCGCACGTAGACAGCGGGGGCGCGATCCCAGATGTTGATATGGCCCTCCGTGCAACCACCTGCTGCCATTCCCTATCGTCGTGGGGATTTGAAGCCCCACCCCAACATTCACAGAACCAGCAACCACCTCCCCCAACCCCGTTTCGTTGGGATCCCTAACAGTCCCAGGCTGAGCGCCGGTTAATGATTCCCTCCCCAATCTATTATCCCTCCCCCTCCCTAACCTTTTAAAACAACCGGCTAAAAAATGTATCAGGGGCCTCTTAGCGTGTCTCAACACTAGGCCCCTGTCTAGGCCCAGCCATGGTGGGCTACTCTGCCATGGTGAATTTAAGTGATTTATTTCTGTCTTTAAGCTTCATCAGTTAAAATCAATCTTGTTTGCACATATTTTCCAGTTGGAAAGTCCAAATAGTGTTTGCTATATTTTATTAAGCTACATGATACTGAACCACACCACTGGAACATCTAGCAGTTAAATTCTGCTCTCCAAGGTCGCAAGCACAGAGCAGTTAATTTGCCTAAGATTTTTGCAGTGGAAGTCCTAGGAACTGAATCTGGGGTTTCCTGCAAGCAATTCAAAATTCCTGTTCCTGAATTCGATTTCTTCTCAGATATGTTGCTACTGACACCAATCATATAATTGGAAACATGGGGAATTATGTGAAATTTACGCAAGCCCAAAACTTAAGAGAGAATTTTTATAAAATGTTTTATAGGTGGCATTTAGATCCTAGAAAGTTAGCAAGTATGTATCCGAATTATCAGCCTAAATGTTGGAGATGTGGCGGTGAAGATGCAACGTACTTTCATATATGGTGGACTTGTAAAAAGATTAAAGCATTTTGGATTAAAATTTGGTGGAATATGCAGAAGATATTCAAGAAAAGGATAAAGTTTTGTCCGCAGTTGTTTTTATTGGGCATTATTACTGATACTACCGTGCTGGACATTAATTTGATGTTGAACTTAATTACGGCAGCGAGACTTTTAATAGGGCAATATTGGAAGAAGGAAGAATTGCCGACTATAGAGGAATGGACTTTAAAAGTTTCCAACCTGGCGGAAATGGCGAAGATTTCAGCATATTTGAAAGACCATTCGCAACAACGATATATTGTGGAGTGGAAGAAATGGATTGATTACATCCAGAATAAATACCGGACTAAAAAGTTTCATCTAGCATTTGAATAAGTATATTGCTTGTAGTCAACATATAAGAGCTAAAGTGCGAGAGACTTAATAGTTTATTGTTAGTAGTATATGGCAGTTTTGATTGGTTACTTTATTTTTATACCTTGTATCCAGCTCTGGGAAGTCGGGGGGGGGGAAGGGAAGGGGAGGGTGAGAGGGTGGGATAGGGTTGGGAAGGGAGGGAAGGGTTGGGGGATGGGATGTAATAAATAAAATGTATTGAAAAACTTTTCAATAAAAAAAAAAAAAAGAAACATGGGGAATTTTAACAATGAAATCAGCAAACAATACTGGGTATATGTTGTATTTTTTTAATGCATTTTCTTAACAACAATAATAATATTAAAAATTAAAAAGTCATATGTTGGCAAGATGGGAAGCAAACAAGCTTAATAAATAAAAAAAATAAAATAAATTCCATCATCTCTTTTGTGATTCAGCTACATTTCCTGCTGAGTATTTATTACTATGATCCATTGCGTAATCAGCCAGATGTTCAAATTGGATATGATATTTTTATTCACCTATTATTAAGTCCTTCCTGAAGACTTGGGATAGGTAGATGATGATGTTTGATGGTGTCAGAGATATAGAATAACAGAGTTGGAAGGGACCTTGGAGGTCATTTAGTCCAACCCCCTACTCAGTCTCTTCTTAAAAACTTCCAGTGTTGGAGTATTCACAACTTCTGGATGAAGGTTGTTCAACTGGTTAATTCTTCTAACTGTCAGGAAACTTCTTCTTAGTTCTAGGTTGGTTCTCTCTTTGATTAGTTTCCAGCCATTTTTTCTTGTCATTACAGGATACAGGCTGTTCCCAGCAAAGCTGCCTTTTGCAATTGGCTGATGGTGAATTTGTCAATGCCGATGATATTCAAGTGCAACCAGTTGTTTTGGGATTGCACCCAAGGGTCCTAATACTATTGACTGCAATTCCAAAACAACAACAACAACAACAACAACAACAACAACAACAACAACAACAACAACAATAATAATAATAATAATAATAATAATAATAATAATAATAATAATAA
>JAKJMR010000213.1:1199831-1223491 GCA_024449315.1 Daboia siamensis | reverse complement strand
TAATAATAATAATAATAATAATAATAATAATAATAATAATAATAATACTATCACAGTAAATCCATGACTGTTTTGCTAGACATGAATGAATTAAACTTTCCATCACCAGGTCCTCTAGATACACTGGACTTTCTACAGTATTGCTATTGAAATCTGGTGGAAAAGACAGTTATAGAGATATCCATTATTATCACAATGATATTATGATGACATGTTCTTCAGATAACAAGAAAATATAATATAAAATATAACAATCCAGCTATGAATTTATTCTGAACACAATTGTGTGACCTATTTGTGAAGTACTGTTGATTTTATTTTCTCCTTGGGATCCAGTTAATGGTGCTAACTCTTATTTAAAAACATCTTAGATTTGGTTCAATGTGCAGCTTTTAATGTTTTCTTTAAGAGGGATTTCATTCATTCTGTGAAATGATTTAAAACTTGGGGCTATTTCAGAATTCCTTTCCAATTTGACAGAGGTTTAAAAATATCTATTCAAAAGCCTGAAGATGAAAAAGCAAGCATAACATAATGGAATATCTTAAGATCTTCATGTGTGGTTTTATATACATATTCTCTTTAATCTCAGAGATGAATTAGTTTAATATGTTAAACAATTATTTCAACACGTACATATTTACTGATTGTCTCACTTCTTAATGTACACAGAGTTTTAAAATGTCATTTGTTCATATATTAACCATATAAGGATAGACATTACAGGGAAATAAATGTACGAGGAGTTCTGGGTGCTCTCTGAGCTTGCTTGTTTTCTTGCAGACATTTCATTACCCTAACTAGGTAACATCATCAGTGCTAGTAAGGAGTGCTGTTTGCAGTCAGTTTGTATTCTGGTGTCTTGCCTGTCTGTGTGGGTGGGGGCGGTATTAGGGATTCTTTGGTTGGGCTGTTTACTAATGGCTCGTTGGCAGTTTCTTGATTGGGGTATTGCTTACTTGATCATTGGTCTGAAGTTGGGGTTACTCTGTGTCCTCTTTTGGGCTGATTGATTGTCTCTTTTGCATAGTCTATAGATGTTGTTAATGTTTATGTGTCTGTTGATGGCTGATTTGTCAGTGTGCCAGGCTTCTAGAAATTCCCTGGCATTTTTGGATTTGGCCTGGTCTAGGATTGTCACATTTGCCCAATTAAAACTATGGTTAAATTTGTCTATATGTTGTGAAATTAAAGAATTTTCATCATGCCTTTAGACTGCCAGTTGGTGTTCGTGGATGCGTTCTGCCAGTCTTCTGCCTGTTTGTCCTACATACTGGTTGTCACAGTTCTTACATTGTATGTTGTAGAACACGGCTTTTCAACCAGTGATATGGTTGGTACATTGGCACCTGACAGGTGGTATGCGACCATCCTAGAAAAGTGGTAGCAGGGGAGAGGAATGGCAGCACTGCACAAGCCTGAGTGAGAGATGGCTGGAGCTGCAGGGCTGTCAGGGCTCAGCGGAAGTGCCAGGATCAGCACCAGTTTCCAGCTGGACCTCAGCATTGATCCTGGCACTTCTGAGCCCAGAAGAAGCACCGATCAGCTGGAATGTTGCAGCATCTCCAGGGTCTTGTGATTTACATTCAGATGCTTGGCAACTGATTCATATTTATGATGGTCAGTGTCCCAGGGTCATGTGAAATGACCAAAACCTGCTGCAACTAGCCAGCAGATGGGGGGAATAAAAACCAAACACCCTCCATCCCACCCCTGCTGCCAATCCTCAACAGAAATGCTCACAACAATGAAAACCTCGGACAAGAGGAAGAGTGCCACCAGGCAGTCAGGCAGGTGTCTTGCTCCGCTGTGTCTTGGAGGCACTTTTTTCAGTGCCGTTGTAACTTCGAACAGTCACTAAGCGAACTGTTGTAAGTCGAGGACTACCTGTACTTCATCACTTTTTTTCCTTTTTTTTTTTGGTCATCAAGTTTTTGACATCTTGCTAGGCGACTGGTGGTACTCGGATGTTGCCATATCCTAAAAGTGGTACAATGGGTGAAAAGGTTGAAAAGCCCTGTTGTAGAAGATGGCTCCTGGTTTTATTTCTTCTGGGGTTGCTGGGTCTTTTGGTTTGCTTAGGATGTTTTGAAGGGCTTTAGTTGGTTTGTGTGCTTCGCTGACTCCATGTGGTTGTAGTAGTTTATTTGCAGTTTCTGAGATATTCTTGGTGTATGACAGTGTAATTCTTTTTAAAGTTTGTTTTGGTTGTGCTGTATTGGGTTGAATGGTCAGAGATTTTCTGATGAAGTTGCATGGGTATCTATTTTGTTGGAATGTCTTGTATTGATGCTCCATTTCCTTTTTCTGCTGTTCTGGGTTACTGCAGTGTGTTTGGGCCCATTTAAATAAAGTCCTTTACACACTCTAATTGGTCCTTTTTTATTATGGTGAAGTTGTCAACTACATACCTGATCCATATTTTTGGTTGTATTTGTGGAAGTGCTATGGCTTCTAAATTAATGTACATTTTGAAGTCAAGAATTATGAAACATAGCACCAGGTGATTTACTGGCAGGAAAATCCCAGAATATCTAGTGTGTTGGGACTAAGAAGATGTAACAGTACAATATTATCCAGTGTGCTCATTAGCAATATAATTGTTATAAATTAAAAAATGAACACAGTAACTATGATTGCTGTTCCCGCAGTGCAATCATTGCTGGAGATGACATACTTACTTATTTATTTATACCATTTGCTGTGTACAAATAGTTTTATTCTTTACTTCCCATCTTAAGTGAAAACCTTGGGATGTAAATGATAAGAAATATTAGCAGCCATACAAATATGAAGAAATTAAAACACACACATCAAACAAGTGGTACTAAAACAGTATCTCAAATATGAGTATAATACTTGCTAAATGTAGCCCTAAAAGAATTTATTTGGGATTCACTCTTGATGATATTAGAAATGTTAGGAAGAGTAAAACTTTACCTAATTTTACCTAACTTTACAAGTACTAAGTATCCTGACATAAAATAATGGAATAAGCTATTTTAATGCATGATTCACTTTAGAGAATCACACGAATCCAATCTCAAAGAAATCAATACTGTTCCCGTATGACGAAATGTTCATTATAACATTATAAGCATTGAAAGAAACATTGAACTTATGAGCTTGTATCTTTATCTGCGATAATTAGTGTATGAAGGGTAAACCAATATTTACAGATAACCATTCCATTATCATGTGTGAACCATCCAAGGCATCTTAGTAGATCAGCATGTACCTGTTCTCAGAAAATGGAGTGAAAATGCCTGAAGTTTTAACTTTGTAACATACAACATCTACATTAAGGGTTTGATTTTTATGAGAAGACAGATCAAACTGTTAGGCTTCACACCAAACTCAGCAGTAAATCTTGATTTTTCAGACATTTAACTCCTTATTCAGCAATTGGCTTACTTGACTTAAGTTCTCAGACAAAACTTGGCTAAATTTAGAACACACATAACTCTATTTTCCAAAACTCAACCATTGGTTCCTACTTATCTAGCTTCTGTCCTTACTTTGAATAAAAGGATATTTGTCACTTCTCTTGGGTGGCTCAGAAATATTTACATATAGTCCTTTCTAGCCTGGTTACTACTAGCCAAATTTAGCCCTTACACGCAGTGTCTAAAGCAGGGGTGTCAAACTCAATTTCATTGAGGGCCGCATCAGCATTGTGGTTGCCCTCAGGGGGCCGGGTGGGTATGGCCAGGGTGGGCGTGGCCTACTGGGTGGGCGTGGCCAGCTCTGCATCGTTCGCATCAAGGGTGCCTATGGGGGCCTGGGCAGGAGTGGGACAGATCTGAGGGTATCTGGCAGAAGGAGGGTCTCTGGGCCAGGGCCAAGGCAGTGGGGGCTGTTCCCTCACTGTTTCCAGGATGGCTTCGCGGGCCACATGAAAGCACTTTGCGGGCCGGATCTGGCCCCCGGGCCTTGTGTTTGACATGTCTGGTCTAAAGAATTGTGAGAAATGTATTCATTTATGATTCTACCTCAGAAAACAGCAGCATCCACTAATATATCTAGTATTAGATATATTAGTTGAATATAGATCACATCCTCTTGAAACCTGACATTGACAATAACTTAGTTGTAACTGATTTTTATACATGTTATGACCAAGATTTCATCCACAAAAAATGTATGAAAAAGCTAGTTAAAAGTTGCTAAAATTCTAGGAGAAAATTATTTTATGTAGTTAGTTATTGGGCTTATATATCAACCCAATCATTTTGGATTTTGAGCAGCTTACATAGCCTATTTTTGTAAGGTACACACACACACACACACACACAATAATAATAACATCAACAACAGACTTCTTTCTCACATATTTAGCAGTTTGCTAGGAAAGATAGAGCTAGCTAAGTGCAGCTATATACATTTGCTTTCATTGGCATTATAAGAGATTGTACTGTATTACACAAAAGCAACTTCTCTTCTAAAAGTAAACATACAGAGAAAAAAATGTGTAAAACATGTGTACAAACAAGGAAATAATAACAACAACAGCAACAACAACAACAACAACAACACATCATCATCGTCATCATCATCATAATGTTGGAAGGGACCTTGGAGGTCATCTAGTCCAACCCCCTGCTCAGGCAGGAAACCAATCAAATGGCTGTCCAGTCTCTTCTTAAAAACTTCCAGTGTTGGAGCATTCACTGCTTCTGGAGGCAGGTTGTTCCACTGGTTAATTGTTCTAACTGTCAGGAAGTTTCTCCTTAGTTCTAGGTTGCTTCTCTCCTTGATTAGTTTCCATCCTTTGCTTCTTGTCCTGCCTTCAGGTGCTTTGGAAAATAGCTTGACTCCCTCTTCTTTGTGGCAGCCCCTGAGATATTGGAACATTGCTATCATGTCCCCCCCTTGTCCTTCTCTAGTAATCTTGCATTTTCCTCCAATGCAAGTTTCTAATTTAGAACTTCAGAGATTGCCAGCTTTTTTCCCCTTCATCAATATCACTGCAGTTTTTACAATTATTTATGAACTAGAAATGTATAATTTTCAAAAGCTGGGATTACTAATGTTTAATGGCGTGCTTAACGTGAAAGTGCTCCCAGGACTTTGAGTAATTCCAAAGACTGTGTCTATTTCTAACAAATACAATTCCATTCCCTTTTCCAATTTCCAGTTGGAACTATTTTCCAACAAAATAGTTCCAATTTTGAAAACTGTTTAAATTAAGCCAAAGTACAGTCTGTACGTCGCTTTAAACAATACATCAGGAAATTTTCAGCAGTGTTAGACTCATTTATAGTTAACAACTCTATCACTTATTTACATTATTATTGTCGTCCATTAGGAACAAAAAATGATTTGCGGCACATGGATAATAGATGGGTATTTATTCATTTGTGCCATTTTGTTGCAGCTCATTACATATCTCAAAGTATTCTAATTACTCAAAAATTCACCCTTTAGAAATTCATGGGAAAAATAATAGCCCCCAAATATCCCTTTGTATTGTAGCAATAAACATCTTCTAGTTTCACCATGCAAATTATGGCTCTTACATTTCTACCCATGCTCATATTTAATAAATGTCTTCAAAAGTCTTACGTAGCCTTAGTGTCAATCGCTCTACTCTTCCTTTTAAAGTTATGTATGCTTTGAATGCTCAGCACTGCTGCATGTAATGCAGATTTGACCCAATGACTGGCTACTGATAGCAACAATATTTGAAATGAAAGAAACATTCTGTTTTGCAATGAATATAAACAACTGCTTGATTTTAATTATACATTTTGGGGAAATCATAAATAAAGGACATTCCTAAATAAGATCTGTACTGTGCCCTGGGTAATCACAGAAGGTAGCAACAGAGAATAAGTGCCCAGACAGTAAGTGCAAAGAAGCTGAAGAAACAGTGGATCACCTGTTAAACTGCTGCAAGAAGATCGCCCAGACTGACTACAAGCAGTGGCATGACAAAGTACCAACAATGGTGCATTGGAAGATCTGCAAGAAATATCATTTGCCTGCAAGCAAGAACTTGTGGGACCATGAAATTGATAAAAGTCATAGAAAATGAAAATGTTAAATTGCTCTGGGACTTCAGAATTCAAACAGACAAGCACCTGCCACATAACACCCCGGACTTAACAACTGTCGATAAGAAAGACAAAAAAGTCTGGATAGTGGAGATGGCAGTGCCTGGAGAGAGCAGAGTAGACAAGAAAGAACTGGAGGAGGTAACAAAATACAAAGACCTACAAATAGAAATAGAACAATTGTGGCAAAATCAGTCAATTGCAATGCCATCAAACAAGAACATCTGCATATTCCAGATACTTGGGAAGAACTTGAGAGGTGGATAAATCTGACTGACTGTGCAACCAGTTATAATAATAATGTGGCTTTTTAATATTGTGCATGTTCTTTTTATGATCTTGTTCTTTTGTTCCATCAGTTTGTAATTCTGACCTATGTTGTATACTTTTCTAAAAAATGACGTAATTACTCTTGTGCAGACTTTCTTCCCCCAATCCCATTTCCTTCATCCTAGTATAAAAAGTTCAGATTGACAGAACTTCTATAATGCAAATTCTATAATACAGCCAAGACGTTGCATTGTTAAATTCTGTGCTGCACAGAAAGAAATTTAAAGGACAGAGAGAGCTCCCTATTAATTTAAAGAGCAAAGGGTAAACTTCTTAGATTGAATTATCTGATATGGTCCTTTTGTTTGATGTTGCCATCGAATATTGCTTTCTGTATTAGGGAGCTAAGTATTCAAGGGCCCAGGTTGAAATTGTAGTTCAAACTAGTTAGTGCTAAAAGAAATCTTTCTAAGTAGAAGTAAAAGAAGGACAAATATAGAGAGAATAACAAGATGGTCCATTTTTCATTCTTAATATCTTCTCTCTACATTCAGTCAGTTAAGGCAGACGTAAAGTGAGAGCTGAGCAAGGTAGCAAAAATAACAGAAACATGCAGAAACAAAAATAACAAAACACATCAACCAAGGGCTCTGTTCATCTCAACCCATGGTCTCTTAGAGCCACTGGGTCTTCAGAGCTTTACAAAATGACAGCTAAGGGGAGAGGGAGAAATATGTGGATTTCATAGGGGATCTCATTCCAAATGGCCAATGTCGCAACAGAGGTTCACTTGCTGAGCTCCAGTAGAGGCCATTGTTGAATTCAAAGGACTTAACACCATGCTATCTCTGCTGGCACCTACTAGCTGAGTAGAAACCACATACCCATTTCTGACTATTTGAACATTTCATTGCTTGCTTCTTATTTGCCCTAATATTTATATGACTTTTTAAAAGGCAGCATGCAATAGGTGCTCATCCCAGATAGCTTCTCATGAATAAGTGTATTCCTTAGACCTAGTGAAGTTGTTAACCATTTTTCTGTACAAGTGCCTTTGTGTCTGACAGTTCCACAGGAAATAAATTCAACATGTGTTTTGTTTTCCAGGTGGAACTTAGCAAAGATAAACTTGTTCTTTATTACAAAGGCCATGAACATTTGTTAGAGAAATTGGTTTCTACCAAAGAACTTCCTTACTCACAGTTTTTGATCAGCCTTGTCTTATAACTCTTCTCACATTTGACTCATATCCTTCCATTAGGGAACATATTTTATACTAAAAATAGTGCTCATCTCAATAACTTAAGATGGACAGACTACTATGAAATTATTATTCATCTTGTCAGTCTGCTGTACATTTTTCTTAGACTACGGAACATCCAATATCTTTGTTCTAGTACAGTCTCACTTGGAAAAAAAAAGGGGGGGGGGGGACAAAACAGTCTAAATAATAATTCAGTTTTTCCAAAGCTGTGGAGTTACATTGCAAACATCAGTCATCATCAGAGCATCTCACAGTGTCATCATCTTCAGCTTTGGAGATGTTTTGGCAGCACCTGGGGCTGCAGCAATAGCATCACTATTAACTTTGATTGATGTCGATCTTTCAACATCTCCCTGCCTGCAGACCTCTTTGTCAGTCAGTGCCAGAATTAGCCCAGAGTGCTAAATAATTTCTCAGCAGGATCACATGGTTGCATTGTAGAATGTCAACAAGAGAACACTCTTTCTGGGTCTAAAGCTGAAAAAGCATTAATCTGCCTAATAATTTAACTTCTGATCTTTGAATTTCGTACTTGTTTTCCATACATTTTTGGATAGTTGGGCGATTGGTATTCTTGCTTTCTTTAATGAAAGACACTAAAGGAGTAGACTGAAGACAAGAGGATAAATATAGACAGGGGATTGCAATTTTCTGGATGGTTTTATGCCAGTGTTACCTAGGAACAATAACCTATTCTTTATAGCGATATTAAGATCAGTTGACGTTATTATTTGAGATAACTTGAGGGTACAAACTGAACATAATGAGAGTTTTAGCAGTATATAGAAAGTGCAGGTATAAATCTTCACTAATCAACTACACACTTATGAGGTAGAACAACCTCTTTCTGTATGGTAGATTCACAGAATCTATTGCAGGAACACAGTTGAATCAAACAAATGACATCTCCCCATAATGAGAACCATACATGAGAACCATACATGAACTATACAATAGTTTAACTCAAAACATTCTTCGTGCAAAATAATATCTGCAGTGTCACGTGGTCACACAGAGCTGCTACTAATTCTTCTATCTCCTTGTCCAACCCTGGCCACCACAGGTAGCTCCTTGCCAGGGCCTTCATTCTTACTATCCCTGGGTGGCCCTTATGTAACGACTGGAGAACTCTTTCTCTAAGCCTTGTAGGGATGATGACTCTACTCCCCCACAAGAGACATCCTTTGTGTGTGGATAGTGCCTCCTGGAGAAGTATGCACTGAACTCTTGCCCTGGTGATTTGTCCTGCCACCCACTGCTCACCCATGATTGTACCCTGCTCAGGACCTTGTCCTTGGGGGTCTCTGTAGTTATGTCCCTTGCGTTGAGGGGGCATTCTGGCAGTTCCTGTATTGCCAGTATTTGGGCACCGGTGCTGGGTCCGGCTCAGTATCCCTTAGTGGGAGTCTGCTGAGGCCATCTGCATGCCCCATCTCTTTGCCCGGCCTGTGTACCAGCTTGCATGAATATGCAGACAGGAATATGGACCAGCGGAACATCCGGGGTGACAGGATCTGTGGTGTCTGCTTCTCTGTTGTAAATAACCCTAACAATGGCTTATGGTCAGTATATATTAGAAATTCCCTAATGAAATTTCTTTACTCCTGCAACCACTGCCAGTGCCTCCTTGTCTATCTGCGCATAATTTGTCTCTGCAGCTGACAGGGTCCGGGAGTAATATGCGATGGGGGCCTGGGTTCCATCCTCCTCTAAATGGCTGAGGACTGCCCCAATCCCATAAGGGGATGCATCGCACACAATGCAGATTGGCTTGTCCTCTCTGAAATGTGTGACTGTAGCATTGCCTGCTAACAAGTCCTTCAGTGAGTTGAACGCGTTTGTGTGAGTGTGTGACCAGTTCCAGTGTGCCTGCTTGTCCAGCAGCCTGTGTAACGGTTCTGCAATGGTTGCCTTGTGTGGCAGGAATGCATGATAAAAGTTGAGGAGGCCCAGGAATGCCTGCAACTCAGACTTGTTTTTGGGAATTGGGGCTTCCTTGATTGCCCTGATCTTGGATGCAGCTGGGTGGATGCCCCGAGCATCTATCCTGAACCCCAGGAACTCTGTTTCCTTCACCCCAATCTTGCATTTTTCCCTTTTTAGTTTCAGACCTGTAGTCCTAAACCTCTGTAGCACAGCTTTCAATCGGTCTGCCAGGACGTCCTCCGAGCTACCCACAATCAGGACGTCGTCGAAATAGGGACAAACCCCAGGTATGCCCTTGAGGGTTCTTTCCATCACCTCCTGGAAAATTCCAGGAGCTATGCTAACCCCAAACTGCAGCCGGTCTACCCGGAATGCCCCCTTGTGTGTTATGATCGTTTGCACTTCTGCCACCTCCGGGTCAACCGGTAGCTGCTGGTAAGCTTGGGCCAGATCCAGTTTAGCGAACACCGACCTGCCTTGCAGGGATGCAAGAATGCTGCTTACCGCAGGAACTGGGTATGAATGAGCGCTCAGAGCCTGGTTGATTGTCCCCTTATAGTCGGCCAAAAGCGGTTATAGCCTGGAGCTGTCCAACCCCCTGCTGTGCTGACCTTCTGTGTATGCTTTAAGAGCATACACTACAATGTCATAGCTATCAGACCTCAAATTATGAGGCCAAACACAGACTTTCAACTTTTTCAACTTCCACAAGTGTAAAGAGGACAATGCCTTGAGTTCACAGTTAGCAAATGGAACGTGTTGGAACTACAATTAACCAAAGCTCCAGAAAATGTGATTCTGACACACCTGGAAGGCACCAAGTTGGGGAAATCTAATACAGACCAATGCTGTCAAAGTCAGGATTTTGGAATATGACAAAGTAGCCAGACCAGAAGTATTTCTTAAGTAGGTCATTGCCTGTCAGAACTATCTCCAATGTTTGGGAGATATATTATCATATGAGAATATTCATGTAAATACATGTGTTTTTTTATCCATGCCCATTATATAGGGCACTATTTTAGCTAGAAGATTTTGGACATGCTACAAAAGAATTAGTCCCATACCTCCATATTTTTATTGATTCATTAACAATTAGGCATACTGCTTTATTTATTTATTTATTTTGCTTCCTCTTATTAGTTAAGGAATGAGCTACAGGAATTAGCCATGGTTGTGATTTTTTTTTCATTAATCATAGCTTGCTCAAAAGTTTAGCCCATTCAATTGCATCCATAACAAACAACAATGATGACCTGGGCATGGTAATGTCATTGCCCAGGTGCTGCTGTCCTTATGTACTTGCATCCTACTAAACAAATCAAATGTGTAAAAGGTGCAGTTGGCAAAATGATATGATCACACTTGTTTGGAATTATGGAAAGTCCTCTGGCTGGTGTAAATCTTCATCCAAGTCCTGTTACACAAGTACATGAGAGTTGTGCTTGATCAGCCTGAGGAGTTTGTAAAGATCCCATTTTATCCTGGCATTTTTTACTTTTTGTAAGTACATTAGAACAAAACAAGTGTTTGCTGAAGCAGATGAGGAAAGTACTCTATGTCTTATCAGTTCAGATGTCTAAAACCTGGGAGTCATTCACACTTGATGCATATTTATCAAAAAATAATGTTTAAAAATCAGAGTTTCCTGGACAATTATTGCTTTGGAAAGAATTGAGTGATGTATGTTCCTACTGATATAACTGAAAATAGAAGAATGTTTTGTTCTGGGCATCTCTGCTGAAAAGGTTATCAAAAGCTTTTCTTATTACAAAATTGTAGAATTATTATTGGAAGGGACCATAAGAATCATTTGGTCCAACCTCTATCTAAGCTTAATAACCTAGTTGTTTGAGATGGCATCCATATGCACAAATTTCACATGATAAGGTAAGATAAATTTAAAATCAAACTCTGTTAATGTAGCAATTTCTCACTGGGAATAAAAACATAGTATTTATTGTTATTGAAAAGAGTTTTAGACAACAAAGATTATTTAGCAGAATGTTCAGTGATATATGTGAATTTAGAATAAACCTTTGCCTCTACCTTGATTGTCAGAACTTCCAAATAAATAACTTTTTTTCCATTTGACCTTTTTCATGTTGATGAGTTTAATAAGAACTTTGATCTAGTCTAAATAGTATCCCCCTCTAGTGGCAAATATATTAAGTATGTGTACAAGATTGATGTACCCACTGATAATGACTGTCAGAATATTTACTAATGCCATAAAATGCATTTGCTTTTTCATATTACTTGCTGCTTTCAAACCTGAGATTCCAAATTTGAATGATCAGGATTAATTTTTCAGATTAATAAAGTGTGACAATGAAAGATATTCTCATTTCCTTTATTCCAGTGTAGAAACACTTATCGAGCTGAAAAATAAAACCTTATTAACCTTTAATATAATTTTTGTCCTACTGGCAGTTTATTCCAGCATAACGCCCTACACAGTAAGGTAAGGAGAACATTGGAGGTTTGTGGATCATTGAAATAATACTTTAACATTAAAAACACTCATCCATTTCCAATTTTTCAAGACTAAAGGCAGAGTTTCCTTTGTATCGAGTAGTAGTATTAACTAAGTAACTACCTGAGTATTTTTGACTAAAGTTGGGTTAAATACTTTAATTATCTCATAATTCCAATTTTTACAATTCGATTGTGGGTGTCTCTGAGGCTGGAATAAATAATTTAAGAAGTGTGACCATATCATTGTGCAAATTGTACCTTTTACATTTGATTCAGCCAGCAGGATACAAGTGCATAAGAACAGCATCTATATAATGACACCACTCTGCCTAGGTTATTATTGTAATTTATTATGGATGCCATTGAATGGGATAAATATACTGAAGAACAGAAAGTTAGTTCTCCTGGAAACAAAAGAACGTCGCAACAAATCAATTCATATCAATAGATGAAGGCTAACATTTTCTGAATGGTGTGGCTTCTATAGAAGTAGGTGTTTCCCCCCCCCCCCCAAAATGAGAATTCTCTATTCTTAGTATTAATAATTACTAATTACATATACATTTGAGCAAGCTATAATTAATGAGAAAAATCATGGCTGATGATTTAGTAAGAAGCCATTACTTAAAATGGTTAATTTTAGCAATTCAGATAACACACCCTACACATGCAAGGCATGTGCCATTTAGCTAATTATTCTCCCACTGATATGCCTGGTGGAGAAAATTATATTCATGTTTACATGGGAAATGGGTGAAGGAGCTCTGTGGACATAGAAATGTAGAAAGTTTACAGTCTTCCATTCAGTGGGGATACTGATCCAAACATGCTCTCTCTCATGTGGAGAATCATGGAAACAGTCTTGGATAATGTAAAGAGGCATAGGCCTGATAAACTGTAGTCAGGGAAACAAGGCTAGACTGTTCATGCTTGAATGTGTAGAGCAGGGGTGTCAAACTCAATTTCATTGAGGGCCGCATCAGCATTGCGGTTTCCCTCAGGGGGGCAGGTGGGTGTGACCAGGGTGGGCATGGCCTACTGGGTGAGTGTGGCTGGAGTTCGTGTGGCCTGGGTGGGCATGGCCATCTCTACATCATTCATGTCAAGGGTACCTATGGGGGTCTGGGCAGGAGTGGGACAGATCTGAGGATCTCTGGCAGAAGGAGATGGGACTAGGGCAAGTGCCAAGGCATGGTCCACTGGAGGAGCCTCACTGTTCCTTTCAGGCCATGTGGGGGAGGGGGGCTGGATGGTGGTCCGGAGGTCAAATGCCCAGCCAAGCCCTCAAGCACCCGTGCCCCTAAGCCCAGCCCCATTTCCCCAAGGGGGCGCCCAGCTGCACTTACTTCCTCAAGGCTGCTGCTGCTCTCCTTAGCCAGGTTGCCCATGATGGGTATGAGGTCCCTCTCCATGAAAGGAGACCTGGTTTTGTATCCAAAGCTTCCTTAGCAATAGGATGGGAGACCCCCCCCAGGATAGGCCAGGAGGAGGGGGCAAGGGGATGGTGAAAGGGCAGCAGGGAAGGACTAAGGCAGAACTTCCCTCAGACCCTCCCTCTCCTTCCTTCCTTCCTTCCTTCCTTCCTTCCTCCTTCTCCCTTCCTTCCTTCCTTCCTTCCTTCCTTCCTTCCTTCCTTCCTTCCTTCCTTCCTTCCTTCCTTCCTTCTTTCCTTCCTTCCTTCCTTCCTTCGAGTGGTGGGAAAATATTTGAGATGAGTGAGGAAGAAAAACAGGCAAGAAACGCAGCTGGGGAAGTGTCATCCTTTGTAAGGAATGAAGAAATGCACCATTGCCTGGAAATGGCCAGCACATGGCCCTCGCCTACTTCACATATCTGGCTTGGTGGGCTCTGGGGGAGGGGATGCCATGAGCAGCATGAGTCGATGTTACCTGCACAATGCTACCCAGCCCCCAGCCTTTCCAGTTTTCGCAGGCAGTGGGGTGCTTTCCTCACAGTGCTCAGAGGCTGAGCCAGGTGGCATGAATCTGAAGAGAAGTGCAATGCTGCCCAGCCCCTAGCCTGCCTGAAGTAGGCAGGGCCATGTGCTGGCCACTTCCAGGCAATGGTGCATTTCTTCATTCCTCACAAACAGTGATACCTCCCCAGCGCGCGCCCAGGGGGTGGGGCCAACGCAGCAGGGGCTGGTCCCTTGCTGTTTCCAGATGGCCTTGTGTAGCTAAGACTGAATGTGTTTCAGCATAGATGTCCACCACGAAATTCTACATTGGCTCCCAGCCAGCCTGGGCCAGGGCTGTTTCCAGGATGGGTTCGTGGGCCACATGAAACCACTTTGTGGGCCGGATCGGGCCCCCAGGCCTTGTGTTTAACATGTCTGGTGTAGAGGAATGATTTGATTATAACCATATTGTTTATTTTATCCCACTAAAACAATAAGATACATATTGGTTATACATTAAACCTGAAAAATAACTATTTCTCAAGTTTAAAATTGTAAGACTACCCCATATACAAAGTGTGACCTATTCATTGTCCAATGAAAAAGAATAACATCTGGAATTAGACTGTGCATTGTCCAACCCGCCTAAGGCTAAACTGAAAGATTTCACTTAATATATTTTGTCTGCAACATGGTATCATATATTTGATATTCTTTATTCAACACAATCATTAAAAAAGGGAAAAGGTTAGATGTAGAATTAGATAGAAACATTCCTGTCACCAATGGCCTGAACTACATTAGTTCTAGTGTTTGACAGAACTGACCTTGGAGAAAAGCCACCAGAGGTTGGTCAGATAGCTGTTTTCTCTCTTTTGTTCTGCTTGAAGGTTCAAAGCATTATGATCTTTCCTGTGTTTTGTCAGCACAGAGGATTGCCTGTGTTTGAAAGCTCTAGGCACTAATGAAGGCAAAGAATGAGGTAAATGATTTTAGCAGATGTCTCATAATGAACAATTATTTGAAAGAAAGTCATAGGTTCAGATTCTTTTATATCTTTGTTCTCCCCCCGCCCCCAAGTAAACCTACTGAATAAGAGGTGAGAAGCCTGTATGTTTCATCAGCTCTTAATCATTGTTTGCCTATATTTACACTTTATTCCAAATTGGTGACGGTGACACTATTATACAAATTTTTTTTTCCTCTTCCATGTTAGGTCTAAGGATGTATATTTAAAAGTGAACATTTCTGATTCAAAGCAAAACAGAGCAGAACAAAACAAATTGAAGGGCAGCAAGTAGCAGGAGACATATTATTTGAAAAGAAGTATTTATATGTTACTTTTTAAATTATTTTCAGTGAAAAAAACATATTTTTATTGGATGAAAATTGCATGGCCAAAGAACCACTAAAGATATAAGCAACTGAAAAATAAAATACGTACAGTTTTAAAATGTGTAGAGAAGTTAACTCATGTAATAAAATGTATACAAACCATAACTAATTTTTATGGAATATGAGGAATATTTTATACATGAAGTCCCTAACATGGCAATTATGGGTATCAGTGACCTCACAGACACTTTCCACAGCATCAGCCAGTATCTTTAATTGTTTTCACAAATTATTTTAATTTAAAGAAGGGAAACTGAACATGAACTCTCTCTTAGGCATCAAATGGCTAGAATTTACAGTCTTCCAGTGGCAAAATTCTTCATCTGTGTCAGAAAAAGATGGTATAAAAATATGTCTCACTCCCTGGCTCTTTTGCACTAACACAGCACTTGCTGTACTGAATCATTTGTGTGTGTGTGTGTGTGTGTGTGTTTGTGTGTGAAGATTCCCCTCTACCTGAATAAAAATAAACACAGGGCCTGACACTTGAACTAATGTCAGAGGTGAAAGGTCAACACTTGCTCCATTAAGTTGTCCAAATCGAGGTGCATGATTTGTTTATCCCTCCTTTCTAAGAATGCTTTTAAAGGCCAGGAAACCACTCTCATACTATTGAGGTCACAGCCTGCAATTCAAGTTACCACAAGATTACTGAGGTTTCCTCCACATGCCAGAGGTAAGTGGACTAAAATGGGCTATTTGGTGGTATCTGGCTTAATATTTGATACTCTACTACAGAGATACAGTCTAGAGAAGGATGAGAGGTCCTGTGTTTTGGGCAAATTACTTCACTGCAGGCTGTTTAAACAACCCAGAGTAACAAATGTGACTGGGAATTTACGTCTTAGTCCAGATGTGTAGCACAACCACAAAATACCAGAAACATCTGTCTGTGAACTAAGCCAGACACCTTATTGTTTTGGCTATTCTTTTCTCCAAAGAAAATGTGAACTTATTAGTTGTATTGGCATGCTGTGACCCAAAGTTTTGTTCCTTTCCCCCCAGATAAAAATAAAATTGCATAGTATACTGTATAACGAAAGCTTCGTTTTGTTTCCGATTTCTTTTATCACCTTCATAAATAAAGTAAGGCCTCAGGCTGAGCAATGGATATATAAATATGTAACTAAAAGCGCCTCGGAAATGCATTGCAGCTTAATGTTTTGGTATTTTTAATAATAGATAATTTTCAGTTCTCAACAGTACTTTGTGGAATTTTTCTGTTTACCTCAGCTGTGATTTTCTTACTCTTTAACAGTACTATGGATGCATAGATAGAAAGATATGATTTATATCTCACTATTTCTCCAGAGAGATCCCTCTCGTCTTCCATTTTCCATTTCCACCTTGTGAGTTGACAGAGAATTGCAGACCAAGTGAATGCTGTAGCTGTGCATGGATTAGAACCCATATCTTCCTCTTCCTAAACCAACCAACCTGTTCTTATTTATGCAATTTTTATGACTTAATTTATGACAGCTAGAAGGCAAAACAAATGGCTTTTCAGTGGTAATGTTCTGGTAAGCCCTAATTTAACTTTCACTTTCTTCCTATTTGGGTAAGAGTCAATTAAATATACAAAAAAAGAGAGAGAAGTTACAAATGCAAAAATACATTAATATTCCAGTAAAATGATCAGTTCTTGGGGTAACCGATTTTTTTCAAAATTTTGTAATGCTGTCCCTCCCAAAACAGATGCATCATGTCACCCTAAAATGCAGATTATATATAAATAATTTTATTATATGATACCTTTTTGGCTTCCGTATCCAGAACCAGGGTCAGCTCTTGACATTTTGGTGGCCTAGACAAAGTCATCTTCTAGTGCCTTTAGTCTCCTAACTTCTCCATCAAGATGATGGGTGGAGTACTTTATGCTCTGATCGGCTTAGTGACAATATAAACACTATTTACAGCATATTAATTAAAATTGACCTGAGACCAACAAATTGCCTTTCCCATCAGCAATTTATTGTAAACAGAAGATAGAGGAATCAAACATAGGGGCTCCCACTTTTTTTAAAAAATCAGCTCCAGAAGAAACAAAACTACAGCAAGGAGTATCACCATCTTCTAGCCATAGTAGGTAGTCCAAAATGAGACTGTGGTGAACTATATTAAAGGGTGCTGAGAGTTCAAACAAAACCCAGAAGGTCGCACTTCCACCACCCGAGTCTCAGTTCATCTGCATAAGAGTCCAATGTGATTTCCATCCATATGCTTAAGCCTATAGGTCATCTACAAAATTAACTTCTATAACATTTTGGCAATTCAAAATTAGCTTAGTTTGACTCCACAGTTAATTTTTTTTCTAGCAATTTTTGCTTTATGCAATATCAGCTACTTACCATTTTTCCGTCCAAACAAAATCTTATGGTATAATTTCAGCAATAGAAAGCTAAAGTAATTTTATTCACTTTACTTACTTTTACTTACTTTACTTATATTTATTTACTAAACAAATTTGTTAGATTTTAAGCTCAGACAAGGTTGGCCAGGTGTTTACACCTGCTGAGATGCTTAGGATTGGTGTTTCATGAATTATAATACTGATCAATATTTTCTCATGTATTAAAAAAGAAGAACCCTCTGGATTGTAAAATTGTAAAAAAAAAATGACATAGAAGGTAAATTATCTCCCAAATGTTTTGTTCTCTCTATTTTATTCTAATTTGCTAGCCTGTATACAATAAAGCTCAATATATTTCAAGCTGGTGTCCATCAGATGTTTGTGATCATCTGGAAAACAGATGTTCTTAGTATTTCTAGTCAGCATGACCAACACTTGTCAGTGATGAAGCTTATGTTCTGAAAATATTCTGCTCTTAAGAGACTGGCTTTAAATTTCAGTGTCTAAATTTACAGGCTTACACTTCTATCTATAACTGAATATTATATTATTTAATTTAGTAAATACATTTCAAAATAAACTTGTTGTTTGTGTGTGTATATATGTGTGTGTGTGCTTGTACACATACGCTTATGGGGTTCATTGTGTCAGTAATATTTTATGTCTGGATCTATCTACACAAATCCACGAGATAATGAACAAGAAATGCTAGAATTCTAGAAAAGTGAGTATCTGAAATTTTATTTACCTTTGTTGTGGTGGCAGTGTAAACATTTATTACGAAAGGACTCCACATTTACATTCTACACTTCTTCCACAGGCCATGGCATCATCGTTCATTTTAGCACCATTTCAAATGAACAGTTTAAGAAGCTTCATCTAAATAAAGATCTAACTTGTAATAAGTAGCCTATTTATCTAGCACTATGCTTAAGGGTTCTCATACTGCAATAATCTCAGTTTTAGTGGTTTGACATACTTTAAGATGGACTTTGGAAAAGAAGAATATAAAGGATATTGATGGTTTTTAAATTTGATATTAGAGAAAACTTAGGAGAATAACCTGGACAGCCAAGAAAACAAACAAACTTTTAATTCAACAAATCAACCCAGATTCTCACTTGAGGCAAAAGTGAACAGTCTCAAATTATGTTGATAAAGATTCTCATTCATCCAAATAGAATTGTCTGGAAGTTGAGTCATGGCAGCCGTATTTATTTTCTTGTTGGTCTCAAATCAATAAGAAAGTAAGTTCAGTTACCAATCTCTAGACCAGGGGTAGGCAACCTTGGCTCTTTTATGACTCGTGGACTTTAACTCCCAGAATTCCTGAGCCAGCATGGAATTCCACGAGTCATAAAAGAGCCAAGGTTGCCTACCCCTGGTCTAGACTATTCTACCTAGATGGATGAGAATCTTCATCAAGATGATGCCACATACTTTGGGGAAGAAATCCTGAGGTTAGTGTGGGAATACCCCTAAGAATTTTAGGAGTTGGCACATTCAGGACTGAAGAAGGTGCTTGGATGGGCAGCAAAACATCTCAAACCAGCAAGAAAATAAGTCCAGTTGCCATGATTCAGCTTCCAGGCAGTCTCAAATTATCTTGTGCACAGACCAAAATCTCTAGAGAAGGTTCTAATCCTGGGAAAGGTGGAAGGGGAACAAGAGAACACCAGCAGGAAAGTAGATGGGCTCAATTACAATGGCAAAGGGTACACCAGACCTAAAGTACCTAAATTACCAAGTTAGGGAGAGATTGTTGTGGAGAAAATCTATCTAGGTGGTCACTAAGAATCAAAACTAATTTGATGACAAATAATCAATCCATCGATCGATCAATCCATAGAGGGAGAAGCAAGGGAGAGCATTGTGTGGCTTACATATTTGTGTCACATGCTGCAATATGAGTATTATTTCCTAGGTGAAATATCATGAGGTGACTCATTTTATCATCACTTCAGCTTTTTTCAGATCCCTGAGTTATACATTGTTGTTGAAGAACAATGGAAAGACCAGAGATAATCTATCAGTTCAAAAGTTTACTTGTTGATTTGCTTTACTGTAATGATTTGGATATTATTTTATTACGCTTTAAAAGATTTGCTGTTTTTAAGCTTACTGAGCAGGCCTATCATCCCTTCAATGTTAAGTGAATTTAATGTTAATGATGGAGACTATCATTTTGAAAGCCCTGCTTGAATACACTGAGGAGACAGAAATAGGGAGGAAAAATATTTGCACTTTCTCTCTCATTAAAAAGAAAAAAAGAGAGATTGTCCCCCGAGTACAAACATTGCAAATATTTATTTACTCAAGCACTTTGAGGTAATTCCGCTTCATAGTACACCGAAATTGAGCTATTTTTTTAGAACTGAAGTTTTTTCTTTATTTATCAGCTGAGCACAAGATAAACAGTACTAGGAAACACTAAGAAGCCTTGGTGGAGCAGTGGGCTAATGCCTCCTTAAGTAACACCAGCTGCCTGCAATTAGTGCAGGTTCGAGTCCCACCAGGCTCAAGGTTGACTCAGCCTTCCATCCTTCCGAGGTAGGTAAAATGAGGACCCAGATTGTTGGGGGCAATAAGCTGACTTTGTAATAATGCAGCTTGGGGAGCCCCGAAAGCCCTAATAAGCAGGCATATACATAGAATGAAGGCTATTGCTAAGCACATTGATTTGTGCTTTAGAATTGTAAGCCGCCCTGAGTCTTCGGAGAAGGGCAGGATATAAATGGGATTAAAATAAAAAATAAAAAATAAATAAAATATTTCCTAATGCTGAATGCCCTCTTTTTTAATACCAAAGAAGACAAAAGTAAGAGTCCTTCATCCTCCATGGTTTGGCTTTCTCACCATACCAGGATATAGCAGTTATTATTCCTTGTCTCTTCTCTATGAAGAGAAAAAGAATCCCAAAGAAGTGGAACTGACTCGGGAAATTCAGCTGAAAGAGAAAGAAAGGGTTTACCTCATCCTGAAGGGATGTTATCAGTCTCATTAGTAAAGGGAGGATAACGTAACATTTCTAACTGTATTCTGTTCTAGTTAACATTAATTTTTCCACCTTTGCACAACTTTAACACAGTGCTTTATTAGGGATTCATCTAGAATTCCTGAGAATAAGACTGCTTTTGAAATTTTAAATAGAATGCACCAAGTGCAACAGAGCACATGCAGGCCCTACAAAAATTAAGGCCCAGGAGAAGGTTGCTAAGGCAACTAGTAAAAAGAATTGTGCAACTTTGGACAACAAAAACCATGCTAGGATTTATCTGCCATATCAAGAGCCATGCCTCAAGTTGGGGTGGGCTATTTGTGGAGGGGGAGTTCCCAATTTTAAAGGGCAACATGGATAGTTTAAGCCTCTGTTGTTTCTCCTTCAAGTGTGTAAAAAGGGGTCTACAAAATTGTGGACTATATGTACTCCCTAAGTTATGCACCACTGCAGTAGATATTGTGAAATGCTTGGCACATGTGTTTTTTTCCTCCAACCTAGTATCCTTCAAAACTAAATATTTCAGAATGTCCCCAATTCCCAGCCAATTCCCAACAAATTTTGACAGCTTCAAGCTGGAATCTTTTGTATGTAAAAATGTTAATGCTACTATTCTCTCTAAGTGAAATTAAACTCTAAAATAAAAAATAATTATAAGCCACGAAAAATATTTATTCACAAGTATGATGATAATTTATAAGTATAAAAAATGCCAACTTTTTGATATTTCAGAGTAAATAGTCATATAATTAAGTATAACATTGCTAAGAATATAATTATGATGCCTGTGTGATAATTTAGCACAATAATTTTGGATTAGTCTTAAATGTTATCACAAAATTTTGCAATGTTTGAGTAACTGTATCAATATTTTTATATACAAATAATTATTCATTTAAAATCCTGTGAACTCATCTTTTTTTCACTAATACCAAGGAATACCAAAGAAAGTGCAAAAAGAGAGAAAATTTACTAAAAATCATGAATGTTATAGAGAGATAACTTTGCCTTCTGCTAACAGTAAACCTTGGCTTCTCCAATGAAACTAATAATTGTAGCTTCAAGAGAGCTAAGGAAAACTATTTGATCCATCAATTCTTTGTTTTTTTACCTGAGTTGTAATGATGAAAAAAAGGAGAAGAAATTGATGAAATGATTCCATCCTACGTAGGACTGGAAATTTTTGAAAATAATATTTATATTAGAAAAGGATTCTTATAATATCATAAATGAAGTTTACCCTAAGCTTACACTGAGCTTCAACTGCTTGATAGATGTTGCAGGAGCCTGATGGCAAAGTGGTTATAATGCAGAATTACAGGCAAACTGAATTTGGATCCTAACAGGCTCAAGGTAGACTCAGCCTTCCATCTTTCCGAGGTCGGTAAAATGAGGACCCAGATTATTAGGGGCAATATGCTAACACTGTAAACCTCCCAGAGAGTGCTATAAAGTATTGTGGAGGGGTATTTAAGTCTAAGGGCAATGGCTATTTTTAATGTAAAGAATTATTCTAACAGAAATTTTCAACTTGCAATAGTTACAGTTTATTAATTAATGCAAAGGCACGTATTAAAGACAAACTTTGCAGAAGAAAAAAAAATGGACTCATCAGTAGCCTATTCTATGTAAAAAAACCCTACTTAAATTCAATATTGATAATACATATTCATTAATATTTTGTGGTGAATCATAGGTGTTCCTAATTTTACTGTCTAATAGCCTTGCTATTCACTAAGCATTTGTGAATGGCTACTCTTAGTCTCAGTGAGATTAGTACACAGTGAAGATACTTTTTATTTCATTGAGCCATTTTGCATCCTCTCTGAAGCTGCCTCCAGCACTTCCAGTAACTTTTTCCAATTGCTGAATATGCTGCCAAAGGCTTTAGAAACAAATGGCAGGTTTGTTTCACATTATAGAGGCATATTATGTATGAAAATATGTCACAATAAGGCTATTTAACTGTAAAGTTATTAGAAGACTGAAATTCTAGTGATAATCATTCCAAAAAGTGCATTTGTTTATGGATTTTATACAGTATTATCCGTTTATACAAGGGCAAAGTTTGTCTCCTAAATGTGCTAAATAGAATTTTATATAACTGCAACATAATACTTTCACAGAATTAATCATACATACATAAACACACACAGAGAGACACTGTGTATAATATTTTGAGAACCATGATAATATTTTAACATATTTGTTTTATCTCAGAACATCACATTTTTACTATTCATGTTTCCCTTTCCATTTTCTAAATTCCATTTTGCTAATATTGTCTGATTTTCACTTTGTCTCTTCAGATTTTTTTCCATTGATTTATTTTCCACATTTTATCCTTGCTTTGTGTCATTTTTCTTCCATCTGTACCTTTATTGCATATTGTTACTTATTTCTTTTCCAAGAGTTGCATATCAAAAAGGAAGAAACATTCCCTTTCATTACTGTCTCAATTTCTATCTTATTTATTTTTTATATTTTAAAACTAAATATATACAAGCCATTATATAAAAAGAGAACAAACTCCCATTCCCTTCTAGCATTGATGATGCTACCTAGTTTGGTAAAGATACATCTTCAAGAAAACAATCAAACTCAGAGAGCATCAGGGATCCCACAAAATCATATGCTTGGTGAAAAGATCTAATTTTGAAGAACTTTGATAATTTAATATTTCTGTTCTATTATGCAACTTAATAAAATATTTTAAAACTGAGTTCATCCAGATATATTGAAGTAGAATATCCAATCAGTCTATACTGAATTATAGTCCACCATTTGGAAGATACTAGGCTGATCGTGGCTACAGTATTATCTACTTTACACTGATTCAGGTATGTGAAATAGGTAGAACCTGCTACTGGAGGATAACTTTTTGCCTGCTTGATTAAAAAAAGAACATTTATAAAGGACATTCATGCTATATAGAGGAATAATGAAGTTTATGTCTTTATTCAGCAATTTTAAAAAACTCTTCCTTCCTTCCTTCCTTCCTTCCTTCCTTCCTTCCTTCCTTCCTT
>JAKJMR010000213.1:1127435-1199651 GCA_024449315.1 Daboia siamensis | reverse complement strand
TCCTTCCTTCCTCCCTCCCTCCCTCCCTCCCTCCCTCCTTTCCCCCTCCCTTTCTCCCTCCCTTTCTCCCTCCCTCCCTCCTATAGTAATGGATTAAGTGGAAAAGCTTTCTTTGAGAATTTCACTTGGACTTGTTTTTTGTGAAATTTATTTCTCATTTTTATATAAAAAATAACCCCCATTTAAAACATTTCCAGCCACTGTATATGCCATTTTTGTCTAGTTTTTATATTATCTGCTTTGGCAAGAGTAGAATGAAAAACAAGTCATCTGAATGTTTTGGAGGTTTTTTTTGTTTGTTGTTGTTGTTACTTGCTTTCAGTGATAATGTTATTGTAAATCTCATGCAAATGAATAACGTCTTCCCAAGGGTCACCCTGAAATAAGATCTGCTAGCATGTGATCCATACTAAAACAAATGAACTTTGCAGAATGTGGCCAGAGTAAATCACAGTGGGTGGCACCAAAAACAACTCAGCTTTGACATATTTTCCTGAACTGTGACTGGAGATCCTAACTTCATGGAGGGAATTAATGATGCTTCCTTATCGTATGGATCAGGGACATTTAAAGTGTTGATTTTTTTCACCACTGATCTCACTATCCCACTCTGTAATTTATAGTTCTTGTAATGTTCTTTTTCTTTTTTCTACAATTTTTTTATTTTTATTCAAAACATTAAAATACCAACTCCCCCCAAATATAAACAAAACACAACCAGACTACACAAAAAAGAGTGCATAAAATTAAAAAAAACCCCATCAAAATAGATATATACAGTGTCCATAAATTGTAGTTAATTTATAGTTCCTGTGATACTCTCTCTTAAATGCCAGCTGTTAATGTTATCAGTTGCTTTTTTAAGATACTTTCTGTAATAAAATGAATATCAGTTTTATTTCTAAACAAACACTTACCTCAAAATGGATCTCAGACTTCCATCCTTCCGATGGCCCCAGTGCATGCTTTGTTATTGTGTTATTGGGAAGTTGAGATATTTGTTATTCTGAGTATATGTGTGGAAAGATCTGATATCACACACACACATATTTATTCTTTCTACATTTGAAAGGTAAGCTTGAGTCAACTATCAAAAGTTTAGATTAGATAGCAAAACTTCAGAAGGTGTTTTATTTATTGAGGTACTTGTGTTTATTACTACATTTTATATATATATATATATATATATATATATATATATGGCAACATTGAAACTGCAAGAATGAAGCAATATCAAAAGTCATTTTTACTACATTACTTACTAATAGAAACTGGTCACAGTTAATGTAGCTATTGTTACCATGTTATTCATTCTCCATCTATCATGTTTCAATATACCTTTTTTTAAATCATACTTTATCTTCGTCACTGTCCTCACATCTGAAATAAAGTGCAACTTTATATTTGCTCTTCTATTCTTTGGGTTTTGCAATGAATCAAGTGCTTTAAAAGCACCTGTAACAAACAGCAAGACAATCACAGATAAGAAAATTGAGAAAACTGTAAAGCAGAAAATTGATATACCTGTCCTGAATGCATAAGATACTGAATTTGAAAGAAATGTTTTTACTAGCCGCAGAATTATTATTAACCCAATTAGTAAACAAAAATAAACATATAAATAAATAAACAAGTAAATAAACAAAACCAGAGAGTGGGCTATATGTTTCCCTGATCAAAAGGAATTTTGTTGTTTCTTTCACATCTAAAATTATTGTTGTTGTTGTTGTTAGCTGCGAAGCCGTGTCCGACCCATCACGACCATGGACAACATACTTTCTTAAATGACATCATAAATATGGTAAATAACAATGACAGTTTTAAACCACTTTCAGCCCCATCAGGTAGATCAGATCATGAACCCAACTCCTTGGAAAGGCTAAAATTACTTTCATTGAAAGTGGTTATAATATGGAAACGTTGCATGGACTGTTTGCTGAAAGGAAAAAATGAAATTAAAGATTAAGAAAGATGTGGATTAAATGAGGGCTGACAGGGAGTATGGATTATAAGATTGTAATTATTGGTTAAAAAGGTCAGAAGTCATATTTTTTACCTTTAGCTTTCCTTCCTTCCTTCCTTCCTTCCTTCCTTCCTTCCTTCCTTCCTTCCTTCCTTCCTTCCTTCCTTCCTTCCTTCCTTCTTTCCTTCTTTTTTGTCCTTTACCCTATGAAAATAGTCTTGCAGGTTGGATTAGAGCAGGGGTGTCAAACTCAATTTCATTGAGGTCCACATCAGCATTGTGGTTGCCCTCAGGGGGCCGGATGGGTATGGCCAGGGTGGGCAGGGCCTACTGGGTGGGCGTGGCTAGAGTGCGTATGGCCTACTGGGTGGGCGTGGTCAGCTTTACATCGTTCGCATCAAGGGTGCCTATGGGGGCCTGGGCAGGAGTGGGACAGATCTGAGGGTCTCTGGCAGAAGGAGGGTCTCTCGGCCAGGGCCAAGGCAGTGGGGGCCATTCCCTCACTGTTTCCAGATGGCTTCGCAGGCCACATGAAACCACTTCGCGGGCCGGATCTGGCCCCCGGGCCTTGTGTTTGACATGTCTGGATTAGAGAGATGTCTCTCTGTGCCTTTTGTATTTTCTGTCTGTTATGAATGTAAGCTATGTTTCACCTCAACACTGCTTTGGTAATGTATTACATGTTGTATTTTCCTCAAGGTCATCTTCCTGACTCAAGTTACTGAATTACAATTACTGTAAAATTTTATTCAGGAAAAACTTATTTGGTAGCTATAGTAAGCATGATCTGAAAGAAAAGTATTTTTTTTCCTTTTGTTATTGTGGCTGTTATATTATCCGTCCAGCTCCATTAGTGTTATAATTAACCAATCTAAATTAGTTAGCCAGGACATTTACAGTATAATGAGTTGTCGCTTTCAATATGAATAGTATTTCTTTAAAAAAAATCCTCTTGGATAATTATATCAAACATAGACATTCCATTTCTTATCACCTTAGCATTGGACAACCTTTAGGAAGGATTCTATAAACCTTCAAATAGATTTTTCAGATCCCAAATAATTATTTGACTTTCCTTATAATTCATTGATTGATTCTTAGGACTATTTAACATATTCCACTTATTAAGAGTCACTTTTGGTGAGATGGATGGCCATATAAATTTGATAAACGAATAAATATATAAAAAATCTCCTGGCCTTCTCAACTTTATGGGCACTAAAGTCCTGGTGTTGCTTTCTGGTGTTACTTATGCTATTTTGGTATTTTTTTTTAATTTTAATTCCATTTATATCCCGCCCTTCTCCGAAGACTCAGGGCGGCTTACAAGCTTAGCAGTAGCCTTCATTCTATGTATATGCCTGCTTATTAGGGCTCCCCCCCCCCTTTTAGATGGAATTCTGTAATTGTCCAGCTGAAGACTAGTAACACTCTAACGAGCTTCTGGTTGTGGACCAGACATTTCCCTCATCACTGATTTGAGACAGAACATAAAGGCAGCAAAATAAATATTAGAGGCAATGCCTTTATACTGGATGAAGAATTTTGTAGAACTTTAAATCTCATACATATTGTAATATGGATCTATGTAGAGGTTTTATTTATTTATTTGTATTTATTGACCACCCAACTCAAGTGGACTCTGGGCTCTGTTTTGATTATATATATAGTTTTTTTTAATGAAAAGATTACAGCACAGTCAAATATTCTTTGCAATTAAAATGGAAAGAAATAATCACTATTTGATTAATGGATTCTTTTTAGCCTTGGAATCTGGCCCACCAAACTGTATCTGTGACTTGCCTTCACATTATTATTTGTATAATTGAGAAGTAAATAACTATTAGAAAGTTATGGTGTGTTTATAGTGGTTTCTCATTAAAATAAAATGCCCCAAATTCACCACCAGTGAAAGACATAACAAAAATTTTATCAATAGTAATAATCTAAATTATTCAGATGTGGATGAGCATTAGCTAATCTAAACATTATACAGAAATCCTAGTCCAATTCATTATGTAGTTGTTTCTTGGCATTAACCCACCTGCTTCTCAAATGGTTTTGTATAGAGCTGTACAAACAAACACCAGTCTCTTGAATTCCCAAGAATCTGCCTTAAAAGCAATAGGACAAAACACCAAACATTTCAATTCTTCCCCTTAGCCATAAGAAAATTACTTTTTTGAGCCATGAGATCAACAGGCATTCCTTGAAGTATTTATCCTTTTGGTATGTTTTGTGCATTTCTACCCAAAAATATAGCATATATAACAGTTTTGTTATATATGTTATAAAATATAACAGTTTTGTTATAAAATATAACAGTTTTGTCCAACTCAATGCCCTCCAGGGAAGCTGGCACTGCAGCTCCCAAAATTTCTATCCAGCATGATCTTTATGAAAGAAAACATTAACCAAAGTAGTATTTTTGAAGCTGGTCTAGGGTTTTAACTTAACTAACAAAGTAGCAAGCGCAGCTTAGATTGGCACTTTGGATTGATCCCACCAAATCCAGGTCTTCATGTACAAGAACAAAGTTTCCAATCAGTAGTCTTTACTCCCCAAGAAAGAAAACCAGCACCATTTCAAACTTTAAGTAAAAGGTAAAGGTTCCCCCGCACATGCGTGCTAGTCATTTCCGATTCTAGGGGCCGGTGCTCATCTCTGTTTCAAAGCCGAAGAGCCAGCGCTTGTCCGAAGATGTCTCCGTGATCATGTGGCCGGCATGACTAGATGCCAAAGGCGCACGTAACGCTGTTACCTTCCCACCATTGTGGTCCCTATTTTTCTACTTGCATTTTTACGTGCTTTTGAACTGCTAGGTTGGCAGAAGCTGGGACGAGTAACAGGCGCTCACTCTGTTATGCGGCACTCAGGATTTGACCCGCCAAACTTTGGAACACATAAAATTTGATAATTTTACAGACCAAGATGTCACATTTAGTATTCAAGGAATGGTGAAGTGAAAGAAATTTTGCTATCTATATACTCTCCCATTGGAAGTGCAGCCAGGGACATCTGCAGGGGACAAAATGATGGATGCAAATGGGAAAAAGCCCTGTCCCTTTTTATGTACACGAGATGCTTGCAATGTATATATTTTTTTTTAAAAAAGAGGATGACTTCAATTGCCCAGTCATGGAAGAGCAGGCTGCTTAGAAAAATTGAAGACATCTGTGTTATTTCCATCCCTCTTATTTGAGCCTTCTCCCCAAGAGCAACAAAACAAGCTTGATACAGGTGTGGAAAGAGATGGGAAAAAAGACGATTCATGTTTTGGAAGCTCTGCAGCCATCAGCACATAAAGTAAAGCAGCTAATAAAAGAATGTTTTTTCCCCCCTTCATTGAGACTGGATGGGCCAGAGGAAAACCAAGAGACATATCAAATTAAAACACAACTTGGAAATGTACAAATGCTTTATAGGCTGCCATTAATACAGAAGAAAAAAATATGAAAAAATCCCAGCAAGAGAGAAATGAATTAAAGTTAGAACACTGTTTGTAATAGACACTAGCTTGCCCTGCCAGCATTGGTGGGGTGTGGTTTTTCTCTTTCGTAGTTCCTTGATTTGGATAATATTTTATGCTTGTTTCAACCCTCAAACCAACACTGGCAGGGCAAACTGCTTTATATAACAATCAGATGATATTACTTAGGTGGATAACGATGTATCTGCAACCAACCAACAACCTCAGAGAGCACTAAGGACTCCACTATCCAGAGCTAATATATGCTCTTCTATTGATGCAACTTATGTTTGAATGTTATTTTTCCATAGGTTCAGTGAAGGCTATGCTTTGTAAATACTTGTATGTAATTATATATTTAGCAACATAAAGAAACATTGAAGCTTCAGCTACAATTGTGTTTAAAAATGTATCAACATTATGATCCCCAAATCCACTAACGATATTATTCGGCATTTTTTCTTAAAAGTGAGCCTGGTTATTACTCTGCATCTGCAGTTCGTTCTTAGGCTAGCTAACACATAAGTATATAGACAGGAAAGTTATATTGTTCAAAACTCAGTTAATGAGTTTCAGAAGTGATTATAAGCTACCACAATTCTCGGTGCACTGTGCTCTACAGTAATAATCCAAATTGTCTGTGACTTATGATTATATTTGGCAACAACTTTGAGTTCCCACTGTAGTGTGAAATTAACACCACAGACTGTAGTAGTGCTATTTATTGAACACAAGGGAACAGATTATAGCTTCATAAATTCAAAGGCAACATCTACTATTACTTAATTAGAATCAGTAGCTCCAACTAAGTTAACAGCGGCATTTGACAGGATTCCTATAGGAAAGAAACCACCAGGATCTTCAGGATATAATTTATAGTCCCCAATTTTTGATAGGCAAATTCACAACTGCTATTTAAAATGGACTAATCCATTTGAAAAAATAATAATGCTAAGAGCTTTTTTTCTTAGGTGCTTGAATAACTGCTTTTAAAAATTAAATAGTTATTTCAACTCAGTGCAATGAGTTTAGTCTTTAGATATATTTAATTAGGTATTTGCTTTGTACCCCCCAACCCTCCCCCACTACGTTTTTTACTTCCTACACCAAGGATAGAAAAGTTGGCCAATGGCAAGACATTATGGTTGAAATTCCATTCCTCCCCCCCAAAATCTGTGAAAGGTTTCCCTACCTCTCTCCTACACAATTTATTTTTATCATTTCATTTATCGTTTCACTTAACTTCATTTTTTACTTACATAAACACTGAGGACAGCTTCAATTAATTAAAATAATGCAGTGGGAGAGAACTAGTTTAGCAAGGTTAACATATGTGATAAATTGAGGTTATCTTTTATTTATCCATTCACTAAATCATTGCTGCCATTTATTTATTGAATTTGTAGACTGTCCCATTACAAACCACTGTGAGTGGAAAGCAGCAGTAAATGCAAGGCAACTCCAGCAATATAACAGCTTCCATTCAAGGAGCACTGCCACACTCCCTGTCCTGCCCTCCCCCCTCCAAGTTTCTTACAACTTCAAGATCTCTTCTATCCAACATGCAAAGGATTGTATTTTTATATTTTCAAATTTTAGTACAATTTTATATTGCATTTTTATTCAGATGCATGTATAAAATCCTTGTTTCTTCCCTCAAAGCTGACTTGGTTTAAGAAGATGAGCTATTGTTATTTTGAATGAATCAAACACCCATAACTATTGTTATAACTATTAAAAGGCCCCATTTTATTACTTTAAAAAATAATACAGGCTGGTTATTCAGAAGGAAGTCTATCAAAGTCCAGAGTTAGAAGGAGGCTGCTGGGAAAATAGATTCCATTTGCCTATTTCATATATCTGCTATGTTTTAGTTGAATAATATTTCTGCCCGTATTCTGTTGATTAGGAAAATTCCCATTGGTGTAATAAGGATTTCCACAAATAGAAATACATCTTCATGGATCTTCACAGAAATATAAAGCTTAGGCTCAAATCAAAGTCCATCCAACATTTTTAAGAATGAGCAAGTATTATATTTTATTTATATTAGGAGGAATGAAAAGCTGCCTCAGGCTTAAGTTAAGATTTACCGCTAACCAATTTATAAAGCAATCTTATGTTCCCCTCCAAAAAATGTTTGTCATACCCCAGACACATCTCTTTATATACTGCACATTAAAAAAAAGCTTGTGGCAGATGGAACTCATAGTAATTTGTTTAATAAAACATTTTAGCTGCTTCTGCAGAAGAGATTATTCCTGCCTAGTGTCTAATGCTGTAATGTATTTACTGTGGGTAGATAGCACTGAAGAAAATGGGGTCTTGTTTAATTCATTCAAAATAACAATAGCTCATCTTCTTAAACCAAGTCAGCTCTGAGGGAAGAAACAAGGATTTTATACATGCATCTGAATAAAAATGCAATATAAAATTGTACTAAAATTTGAAAATATAAAAATACAATCCTTGATGTAACAACAAGTATTGGACATAATTCACTCTGAAATTTAAAATTCCAGAATAGCTTTATAACAATCAATTCCACAGTCTGACCAATAAATTCATCCCCTCAGTGTCAATTGATGCATATGTACTTAGCTTATATATCCTTTTAAAAACTATAATGGAATATTTATGTTGTCAATCTCTAGACATGGTGATACATTCTTGATGGTACATACTTAAACATTGTCAAACAATTTCCTGTGTGAATAGGATTTTTTCCGGTGGCTAACCATTATGCTATCCTTATCCAGTTTCTAGAGAGAATTTGGATCTTGGGCTTCTTAGAAAGACAGCATAAGTTGTGACCAGTGAGAAAAGCAGGAAAACAAAGGAAAATACAATTTAATAACCAACACTAATAAAAAAAATTAAGTGCCGTAAGACCCTGATAGAATTTACAAATTACATCATAATATAGTTTGATTATGATTTAGCACAGCATATAAATTCTGTCATTGCAGCTTATAAATTATGCTTTCCAGTTTAGCAAGTTAATAATATACTTCTCCTACCTTAGCACAAATGTAAAAAGTACTCCAAATGCTATACTAAAACCATATAGGCTAACATTAAAAGCAAGTTAATTTGACCATGACAAATGCAAAGGAGCAAACTGACAAATACTGTATGTATGTGTGTGTATATGATAATTTCAACTGAACCACAAAAACTGAAGACTCTATGGTCAATTCACATGACCAACTGTGCTGAAATAAAAATCGAATCAGTCTTAAATGCAGCTGGTTTAATAACATCCAATGGCTTCATTGTGTGTTCCAATCTGCATTCTGTCTAGAATGACTTAATAACATTTATTCATTTTCTTTATGCTTTGAGGAATGGTAGAACAATCTTGACCATAAAGCCAATTGCTGTAAGGATCAGCAAAATCCATGTGTTTGCAAAACAGACAAAACATGTGGAATCTCTCTCTCTCCTTCACTTTCCTTCCCTCCCTCCCTCCCTCCCTCCCTCTCTCTCTCATTTTCATAATTTAGGAAATGGGCCAGTAAAAGCTATATTGAAGCTTACATAAGAAAAAACAAAATATTTGCTTCAGGTGGGTTATCAGAAAACCAAAAAACGGCTTGAAGGAAACCAGGTGCTGCATATGGATTTGTAGGCCTCAGGCTACCCTTTTGTAGAAACAACTGGGAAATTACTTAGCCCTAGGGAAAAAAATTCAAATTCAAAGGCTTCCAATATCAGGATCTTCGATGATTGCATCAATGTATTATATTATAACTAAAGAAATGCTGAACAGATTTATAATTGTCACTGCACGTTTTTTTTTGTTCGTCAGAAAAGTTCATTTCTAACTGTACTCTTCCCCTGCTCTCTGCACCTGTTATGATAACCTATCTGGTAACCATAGTGAATCTCATATGTTATGGTTTCAGACAGTTTAGTGCGCATGTCTAGAAAAAGGTTCTCACAGTTATTCTTTATTGTCCTTTACCACTCTTTGCTGTTACTCTCTGTTACGTTAGGATGTAGTCAGCTAGCTCTCTTTATCAAATATATTTAGTTTGTATATTTTTGTAATTAAAAGGTATTTAGTAGGATGATGCGTCGTGTTTTATTTCTTTCCTTCATGCACATCATGCATTCTCTGAGGCACGATCCTTCGCCCTCTACTAAGGTGATTTTTACCTTAACATTTGGTAGCAGAGGATGGTTTGATTTATGTCTTTAGAGATGCATGTTTCTGCGGCTATTATCAGTTAGTTAGTGCTGGTGAGGCAGCGGTGATTAACTGCTGAAACATGAAGCCGAGGCTGAAAAGGGAGGCTAGGAGTTTATCCATGGGGCATCTCCCTTCAACTTTACAGACTCCGATCGCTTCAGCCACACGCCTTGGAGAAGATGCACCTGCTCCTGTCGGCGCTGCAAGGTCAGTCGCTCTTTTTTCTACTTTCCAAAGCTCCCTGGCAGCTGCTCCCGATAATATACACACTCCAGGGGCACAAGATGATTTTCAAAGGCTTGGAGCGAAACCTAAAGTTCAGCCGAAGAAAGTTCCTTCTGCTCCTTCAAGCCCCAAGCAAACTATGCGAGATAGGGCTATGCAAGGCTACTGTGCACAAATTGGGGTTTTTGAAAAGTGTTTGCAGCAGGCAAAGGAATATGTGTCAATGGTTCAGCAATATGAGAAGTGTTATGAGCAAGAACCAGCCATATTGCCACACCCACAAGAAGAAGCCATATTGCCTCCTTCTTCCCCAAAGCCAAAGTCACGCCCACCATTGAGTGTCATGCCAGATGAATGGGAACCGGAGGCTCCTATGTCACATAACTATGGGCTGTCCCAAAGGACATACAGAGCCACAGTGATGCCTGAAGCAAATGTTATAGCACCATCTACTGGTGAAGCTGCAATAAGACGTGAATTGGAGCTCTCACTTTCTCAACTGTCCATGGAGGAATCTTTGCTCAGAGATACAAGATTTCTGCCATTATCTGAGGCTCCAGCCCCTAATGGTGCTAGGATTCCTGTTACTATTGCTTCTCCTGTCAATACTGCTTCGATGCAAGCCCCTCTACCTGGCAGAGCACAGCCATATTTAGCCCTCATGCAATTGCCACCAGGTTCTTATATGCGAAGGCCAGTGTCATCTGCAGGTTATGCTACTGCACCTGCCCCAGCGCCAGCGCCTCCTGCTGGCCAGAGTGGAATACCAGTTCAAAGACCTGCACAGCCAGTACCTCAATTGTATGTTCCTCATCAAACACCTTCTATTGTACCACTGGCTGGTGACTCAAAATTAAAGAAGTCAGGACAGAATTACAGGGCATGGGTCAGTGAGGTTGGACTTTTGCTACGCAGAGAAGGTACTCACATGATGGTGTTTAATCCTCCTGCCCAGCCATGGACTCCTGACGTATGGGCCTTGGATAATAGAGCATGCACAACATTATTGATGTCAATGGACACTGAATTGCAGCTCACGTTTTCACATGATGCAACTGCCCAACAAATTTGGGCTCAATTAGAAGCATGTTACCGGCCTACATCCATTGAGTCTACATGTTTACTTTTGTCTGAGTTCCATGGTTCCAGATTAAAACCTGATGAACATATTGGAGCACATTTGACTAAAATGAAAGGTATTAGAAAAGAACTGGGTGAAAAAGGCTATCCTACTGATGATTTTCAAATGATCAGCATTATCATCAATTCTTTGAATTATGAGTGGAAAGATGCTATTTCCAAGATCAATCAAGTGCCTATTGCTCAACGCACAGTGGATCGTGTATGCAGAATTTTAACCGAAGAAGAGGCACTTATGCAAGCTGCGCCACATTTAAGGGAACCACTTGCATCAAGAGCTCCAGTGAGGCGTGCCTTCCGTGGAAGGGCCTACGTTCCAAGGATGCCAAGATGCTACATCTGCAATCGTGTGGGACATGCCACCCGGGATTGTCCCCAACGAGTTCCAGCGCCCGTCACATACCAGCCCAGAGGAACAGATTCCAGAGGAGGCAGAGGTAGAGGCGGACGACAAGGTCGTGGTCGTGGTTCCAGGCGTGATCCACAAGCTCCACTTGTCACATTGGTTGTGTCCAACGATCCACAGCCTCAACCAGAGTATGACAGACGACTTCTTTGGACTTTGGACAGTGGAGCAGCATTACATGTTACCTACAGAAAAGAGCTTTACACAGAGCTGCACGAGCCTGAACCTGAACTTCGTGAACTTTACTCTTTTTCAAATCATCCTGTTCAGGTCATGGGAAAAGGAACTGTTTATATTGAAGAGCTCGGTGCTCTCATTCCAGATGTTTACTACGTTCCGTCTGCTAGTAGTAATTTGCTTAGTCAGAGTCATTTGTCTAGGTTTTCTCGTTTTCAGGTCCACCATCTTGAAAAAGCAAGTTATATAGTCAAAGATGGAGATATTGTTGCTGAAACCGTGTTGATTGGTGGTGTTTATTACATAAAACCAAAGTCTAAGCAGCAAGAGCAGGCAAGTATACACGTTCCAAAAAGCAGAGGCCCAGAGAGAGGCGTCCCAGAGAGAGATCCTGTTGCTACTCCAAAGGTTCCTAAAGATAAGAAAAATACAAAAAAGACACAGGTTGCTCACAGCAAGCCTGGGGTTCCTAATAAAACTGCTTATGTTGAGAATTCACTAACAGGTAAACCTTTGCATTCCAGGTGTATCCATAAGTGGCATAGAAGATTAGGTCATGCCAGCTTCCGTGTTCTGAAGAAGATGCCAGAGTTCGCAAGAGGTTTGGATCTAAAGGGGTGTAAGGTGTTCTTGGACTGTGCTGTCTGCAAGAAAGCCAAATCCAAGGCAGCAGCAATTCCAAAACACGCTACACGCCTGTCAACACGCATTTTTGATTTGGTACACACTGACATAGTTGGTCCTTTTGCACCAACACTTGGTGGTAAAAGGTATTTCTTGACAATCGTTGATAATTGTTCTAGATATGGATATGTATATCCTATGAAAGAAAAATCTGAGACCTTTCAGATCTTTAAAGACTTTGCTAGTCTTGTCTATACCCAATTCGAGGTCAACATTGCCAGAATCCAGAGTGATCGCGGTGCTGAATTCATGTCTCAGCGTTTCCAGGACTGGATGCGTAAGAATGGGATAGTACATCAGACATCTGCTCCTTATACTCCAGCTGAGAATGGAGTGGCAGAACGCAGAAATGGGGTTTTGCAAACCATGATGCGTTGCCTTCTTGAAGACGCCAACCTTGGTCTTCCATACTGGGGTGAAGCTATCAAATATGCTAACCATATCATCAACCGTACTTGGAGTAGTGTGATAAATCAGACCCCTTATTTCATGTTGTATGGACACAAGCCTGATCTCTCACATCTCCATATTTTTGGTTCCTATGCTATGGTCAATATTCCTTTAGCCCAAAGAAAGAAAGGGGGTCCTGCAGCAAAAAGGATGAGATTTATGGGTATTGACGATAATTCAAAATGGAGCAAATACATTGACTCTCATCATGTTATTGTGGTTTCACAATCTGCTACTTTTGAGGAAGATGCTGACTGGTCCAGGATTCATTCTAATGATCCTGGAGTTTATTTTCCTAGAGATGATGTTGCTGATGCCACACAACCTGATGGTCAAGATTCACAGGAGGTTGTCCCTTCCACGAGTTCTTCTCAACCTACTGTTCCGTCTTCGCAAGCTGCCGATGTTGCTGCCGGCAACGATGATGAAGACGAGGACGACATGGAAGAAGAATGGACGGTTGGTCCGAGACGTTCCAAGAGGACCACAAAGGGAATCCCTCCAAAACGTTATTCGTGGCAAGTAACGAAAACACCTGTACCTTTGATTTGTAATGTTACACTTCCACCTGAGAAGTTCACACAGATCAAACATCTTCCAGAGGCAGAACAAGATAAATGGTTTGAGGCAATGCAGGCTGAAATGGACAGTCTAAAGAAACTCCAAGTGTTTACACCTGCAAGCCCTCCAGCAAACAAGAAAGTTATTGGCACTCGATGGGTCTACAGGATCAAAAAGAAGCCAAATGGTGAGTCGTTGTACAAGGCCAGACTCGTAGCCCAGGGTTTCACTCAACGTTATCCTGAGGACTATACAAATACATACTCACCCACAGTGCGGACTGAGAGTGTGAAAATCGCATTAGCCACTGCAACTATCCTTGGCCTAGAGGTTTTTCAGTTCGACTTTGAAACGGCTTATCTACACGCTGATCTTGATGAGGACATCTACGTGAAAGGTCCTCCAGTTTTTCGACAGCAAGAAGGGGATACCTGGTTTCTACACAAAAGTCTTTATGGTCTGAAACAGTCTGGTTTAATGTGGTACTTATGTCTTTCTGACAAACTAAATTCAATGGGCTTTATTAAGTCCGAAACAGATGAATGCGTGTTTACTAAAAGATCCGGTAATAGGTATGAGATAATTCTTGTTTATGTCGATGATATTGTTTATATTGGTCCAAATAAGCAGATGAGTGAGGCTTTTACTAAAGCTTTACAAAAGTTTTTCACATTGAAGTCTTTAGGATGTATCAACACTTATTTAGGTGTTCAAATTGTCAAAACTCAGAAGGGGTTTAGTCTCACACAAAAAGAGAAGATTGAACAACTGTTACATCACTGCAACATGGAGGATGCTAAGCCTGTGAGTATACCCATGCAAACCGATTTTCACAATTTGGCACATGAACCAAGTCCTGAGTTCGAAGACCAAACACTTTATCGCTCAGTCATTGGGTCGCTGTTATATATTAGTAGTTGGACTAGACCCGACATTGCACTTAGTGTTAATCTTTTATCACGACATGTAGGCAAGGCAAAACAGTTTCATTGGACATGTGTTAAAAAGTTATTGAGGTATCTAAAACACACCAAAGACATGAAGTTGTTGTTGGAACCAACACATTCTGACTATGCAGAGTTGTGTTGTTATGCAGATTCAGATTGGGCAAGTGATAAGAAGTCACGAAAAAGTACTTCAGGTTACATGATGTTTTTAAATGGATGTCCTGTTTACTGGCATGTGCGTAAACAGAATTTTGTTTCTTGTTCTTCTACAGAAGCTGAGTATGCTTGTGTGTCTGATGCATGCAATTCTTTAACCTGGTTTGATGCTTTAGTCACAGATATCTGGACACATCCGATTCGACCGATCACTATGATGGAAGATAACGAATCTGTGGTTTATATTTCTGAAACACGTTTTACAGGTTCAAGATCCAGACACATTGACATCCGATATCAAAACATAAGGCAACTGGTTAAACAAGGTTTTGTGTCATTACAGTATGTGCCTACACGTGATCAAATTGCTGATATGCTGAACAAACCACTGTCTACAGCCCAGCATGAGTATCTGCGTGAGAAGATGTGCCTTACTTAGTCTTCACTTTGCTGACGAAAGAAGGGGAATGTCACTGCACGTTTTTTTTTGTTCGTCAGAAAAGTTCATTTCTAACTGTACTCTTCCCCTGCTCTCTGCACCTGTTATGATAACCTATCTGGTAACCATAGTGAATCTCATATGTTATGGTTTCAGACAGTTTAGTGCGCATGTCTAGAAAAAGGTTCTCACAGTTATTCTTTATTGTCCTTTACCACTCTTTGCTGTTACTCTCTGTTACGTTAGGATGTAGTCAGCTAGCTCTCTTTATCAAATATATTTAGTTTGTATATTTTTGTAATTAAAAGGTATTTAGTAGGATGATGCGTCGTGTTTTATTTCTTTCCTTCATGCACATCATGCATTCTCTGAGGCACGATCCTTCGCCCTCTACTAAGGTGATTTTTACCTTAACAATAATGCAACATCCTATTTGATCAGATGGAATGTTCTCAAAGTTGGCTTATAAATTCTTTTCTCTAGCATTTCTGAGATTTTACCAAGCCTTGGAGAATTAATGTGGATTTGTTACCCAAACACAGCCCTGCTCCTCTAAAACATGATTCACTTTCTACTTCTCTTAACCACAGTCTCAGCACTCAAGGCAGGCTTGGTTCTGCTCTTCATTTCTTTTATTCAAGATGATTCCCATCTCAATCCTCTCTTTGGGAATGGTGCTCTCTCTCATACAAAATGCATGCAGACCCTCAAAGACAGAGCAAGTTCTAAGATCCAATCTGGGACAGTCACCAGGACCAGAGGTTTAGTCTTCCGAGCTTTTGACTCATGCTGGAGCCATCCTCAGGGAACTTCTCTCTACTAGAATATGTGCTTTGGGCTACTCTGTGTTTTGTATTTATGTGGTGCCTTCCTATTATGGATAAGTGTGCTGATGGTCGGAGAAAGTTCCACTCCTTCTCTTCTTTTCTTGTAACAGTCCAATCTCATTGGATGCTATCTACAAATTTCAGCCCACCGTCCTTGCATCCTGATCTACAGTCAGCTACCTCAGGCTACAAGGTTGCCCTGCCTCAGGCTACAAGGTTGCCCAGTGGGTTGAGCTACCTACTCCTCTCACTATTTTGGGTTTCCTAGTTCATTTCAAGTCATCTACAAACCTTCAGTAGGCATGTTGCCCTTCTCTTCAAAGCAATATACTGGCATCCAACCCCACATCTAAATTCAATGTATGAGCTAATTAAAGGCAGTAGCTAGAACTCAGCTCCTCACTTTGAAGCCCTCCCAGCTAGTCAGAGTTTTAAATACTATATTCAGCAAAATGTAAGGTCTTCAAGTGTGGGGAGATGTCCGTGCCATTATACTAGTGAAACCCATCCTATCTTTAGACAGCAGGGATCCACAAAACATAATAGTACCTGGCAGGGCCACATGACCTATCCCAGGGGTAGGCAACCTCGGCTCTTCTATGACTCATGGACTCAGGAATTCTGGCAGTTGAAGTTCATGAGTCATAAAAGAGCCGAGGTTGCCTACCCCTGACCTATCCTTATAAGGTACTTGGTAAGCCAGGGCAAATGGTTACTACAGAGAATACCTTGAAATTATAATGATTTTTATTTTTAAATATACAGTAATTATAAACAGCATCAAAAATTGAAAAGAAATCACTAGAGAAAGAGAAAATTGTTACAAAAAGTAATAACTTCTTTTACTGCTGTCTCTAGATAACTGCCCAGATATGCAGGAAAAGATCCCCTTAATCAAGCTGGTAACTTCAAATCAGTTTATACTTGTGGCGAAGATGACACAATAGATTTTGTCTTAGTTGTTTAGTACAGAAAAGAAAGTCATTTTCTGTCTTAAGTTTTGCTAAAAGCCATTACAGTGGACTAACTGCTGAGATGAAGAATGATATTAAAATGTGGATGACGGATTACACGGTTCTTTCACAATGAAATAATAAACAAATGCAACTAATTTCACCCTGAGATTTCCTAAATAAAGGGGGCAGAATTGCACAAGAAGAGTTATTTTATCTTGCAATTAGTAAAAAATAATTAAAAGAAAAAAAGGAATGGAGCAATATGACTCTGAATAAACAGATATTTTGGCTTGTGAACCCATACATAGCAGTTGTCACTCACAATATATCATACATTCTCATATTTTCTATCTTTGATAAGCACCTAGCTGGAAGAAAACAGCAAGTGAAACTTTTTTTCCAGTGAAAGGACTATTTTATTGTAATTTTATTCATCTGAGTGATCACGGCAGTCAAAGGTCCTGCTCTACATTTGTGTAGTATATATAACCAATTGGATTTAGATCATAACAATAGCTCTGAGAAAGCCAGTTTGATGTAGTGGATAAGACATCAGGGAGGCCAAGAGTTCTAGTTCTGCCTTAGGCACAAAGCCAAAGCCAACTGGGTGACCTTGAGCCAATTGCTTTCTCTCAGACCTAGGACGGAGGCATTGGAAAGCCACCTCTGAAAAACCTTGCCAAGAAAACAGCAGGAACTTGCTCAAGCGGTCTCCAAGAATCAGACAGAATTAAACAGAAGGAAAAAGAAGCTCTGAGGGAAATAACAAATTGAAATGAGAGCAGTGGATTATTGTTCAAGTATCACTTACTCAGATACAATCTGGGATTTCTATGCCAAATTCATTGAAATGAGGCTATCTTGGCTCCTGACTAGATATTTTTAGAAATACTAAACTAATACAAATGAAAATAAAAATTTCATATATTTATAAAACTCTAAAATAAATGAATTTTAACAGAATAACAGAGTTAGAAGAGACCTAGTTCAACCCCTTGCTCAAGCAGGAGAACCTATTTTGTTTTAGCTGAGACTGATTGATGCTTTGTACAATAGATAGTCCTTAACTTACAACCATTTGTTTAGTGACTGTTTATGAAAGCAGTGAAAAAAAATATTTACAACTGGTCCTCACACTTACAACTGTTGCATGATCAAAACTTGGGTGTTTGGCAACTAACATATATTTATAACAATTGCATCATCATATTGGGGTAACATGATCTCCATTGCAGTCTTCCCAGTTGGCTTCTGACAAGCAAAGTCAATGAGGGAAGCTAGATTCCTTGACAACCATAACAAGCAAAAAACTCAGGCATGGCTCATTTAACAAGCTCTACTTAGCAATGGAAGTTCTGGTCCCAACTGTGATTGTAAGTCAAGGAATACGTGTAACATGATACCTCCATTTTTATGTCAGTAGTTTAGCAAATGAAACCCAAAATTTACCCATCTTCTTTGTAATCCTTTGTCAATACCAGAGACAGCACACAAGTTTCTATGGGAGATAGTAGATTTATCATCTTAGATAATTTAAGAATTGCACTGTAACCCAAAGTTGATCATTCTAAGCCAAAGCAACATTGTTTGATCTTGAAATATATTTCATCGTATAGGTCCAAAACTAATCTTACTTCAGCAGGCTACTTTATCTATTTTATTATTGTGATTATATGACACTTAACTCCACAAAGGGCTTGAACAGCTTACAAAGGGTAAAAAGGTAAAATAAAAATTAAGTTTAGTTCCACTTATTCATAAAGTCATTTGTCTCGTGTAAAAGAATAGAGGTGACATTTGGAGATTTCTGGGAATGCAGTGCTCTTATACTTTTTGGTGGATAGAGAATAACATTTTTCTCACCTGATCACTTTTTCCTTTCTGTTTGAAAACTGGCTCTGCCACAATTCCAAGACCAGAGAGAGCCACACTGAATACTGCTCTTTGGTTATTCTAAATTGGCCCAGGGGAATAACAGCACCTCATCCAACTTTCCAAAGTTTTGCTGAGAAAAAAGTTGCTCCTTCACTGGTAAATTGGAAAGTCATCTTTCTCTCTCTTTCTTCCCATTTTCTAAATGGATGAGCTGAAGTACAGTATATCATGTCAGTAAGCCTTTCTATTGGGATGTGCTACACATTGAGATATCTGATGCCTGAAGCAATGACAAAAACAAAGAGAAGAAAACACAAAGGTTGGATTCATACAACACACTAAGCTAGGCTAAAATGTGCCTGGTTAGCTTAAGGGTCAGTCGATTGTTCTCTGTTCTCTGCCATTGTTTTTAACACAGTGAGAGGCCAGGAATTCCCATCCCTCCTAAATTATAACAACTTCAAGGAGATAAGGTAAATATATACAGGTAATCCTAATTTAACAATCACTCATACAGTGACCATTCAAAGTTACAATGGTACCGAATGAGGGGTACTTACGACGGACCCCCGTAGTGTCCCTGAGTCATGTGTTCATGATTTGGGTGCTCAGTGACTGGTTCACAGTTCTAATGTTGCAGTGTCCCATGGTCACGTGATTGCCACCTGCAACTTTCACTGGTGTTTTTTGACTAGTGAAGTCAATGGAGAACCTGACAGGAAGTCACAAGTGCTGATTAGGTGACTATAGAACACTGCCACCATGTGGGATTCACCTATTAATGGCAACTGGGACTGTAGGAAGTGCTGTTGTTAAGTCAGCACAGCCACATGCCTTATGACTGTACTGCTTAGCAATGGAGATCATGATCCCAATTATTGAAGGTAAGCAAGGATTATCTATATTAGTTCTTCATCTTGGCAAAACATTTTTATGCAGTAGATGTAGAGCATTAACATTCACACAAATGACTTTTTTTTTATTAAAACAAAATCTTATTTGCTAGTGATTGACAGAGTGTGAGTCCTTGAGGCTGATGGTCCACATTGACTTTAACTTGCCACTTGGTGGAATAGAGTATGAGATGACTCTGGAGTTCATGGCCTCCATGGCAATCATGGACCTATCCCAGATATTAGAAGGGGCCAACACATCCTGAAGGTATGCTAGATCTGGTTTTGATCTTGCGGCAGTTGCAGTACAGTCTGGCATTGGAGGATAATACCATCAGTCCTTTGCGCTTTTTAATTGCCTTCTAGCAAACTGGTACCACTCACTTTCTCAGACAGACATTGTGTATTAGATTGGCCCAGACCGGTTGACTGATGGACTTTATTTGAATTCCAGAGGAAGCTTGGAATCTTTCTTGAGAATCTGTCAGGCAGTTTGATTGGTTGCAGCCCTGGACCAGATTGCTATTGCACACTCTCAATTGTTTGCCCCATGAGAACATTGTGGTAATGGGGGGAGAATGGCCCCTAGTTGCATGCATTGGTCAGAGTGGAGAAGCTCCATTGCTATTAGGAACAAAATATTACTCCAGAGATTAGTTTCCTTTGGATTGCATCTAGAAAGGAACGTGAGTCCTCTAAATATTTATAGTGAAACACCTGTGACACTGCACATGAATGACAGATTTAAAGATTGAGATTTGTGAATTTAAGATTTAAGTGATTAAGTTTGTGTTTATGTGTCTGTACCTACATATGTGAATACATAGTTTTAGGTAAATTAATTAAAACCATTTATTATAAATTGACTTGGCATTGGTGGATGAAGAGGAACAGCACAAATTTTAAAGGTAAGTAAGTAAGCAAGTAAGTATAGAATGTGCTTTTGAAATATATGTGGGATAAAATTATTAAATATGTTGGCGTAAGAACAAATTTAAGATTTGCAGCAGCAGATTGTGAATATTTATTCAGAAAGACACCACAATTTATTTATTCTCTATTCCTCTATTTTCTTCCATTGACATGTTAGTAGAGGAATATATTAAATTTGAAGAAACTGGTCAAAGGAAGGAGTAAACACTAGTTAACATGAAAAAGCATGAGGAAAAAAGTGGTGTGTATTTCTCTGTACTTCTCAAATGCTAAGCTATTAGAATTAGAATCTAGCTGTAATTATAATCTAATTGTATCAATCTAATCTAATTGTATTTATAAAGACAGATGATATGTTGAATCCTATAGCACAGACATGTCAAACACAAGGCCAGATCCGGCCCATGAAGTGGTTTCATGTGGCCCGCAAAGCCATCCTGGAAACAGTGAGGGAACGGCCCCCACTGCCTTGGCCCTGGCCCAGAGACCCTCCTTCTGCCAGAGACCCTCAGATCTCTCCCACTCCTGCCCAGGCCCCCATAGGCACCCTTGATGCGAACGATGTGGAGCTGGCCATGCCCACCCAGTAGGCCCTACGCACTTTAGCCACGCCCACCCAGTAGGCCATGCCCACCCAGGCCACACCCACCTGGCCCCCTGAGGGCAATTGCAATACTGATGCGTCCCTCAATGAAATTGAGTTTGACACCCCTGCTATAGCATTTAAGGTGAATTGGAGATTTATCCTGCTGGGAGGAAACCATAAAAAGAGATGAAGCGGGAGGACCAAATAATGAAGGAAAGAAAAACATTTCAGAAAAGAGAAAGGACTTCTGTCTAACAAAGACCTTGATTAAAAGTACCGCTGTAGTTTGGAATGAAATGAACCTAAGATAGAAAGTGTTGCATCACAATATACTGCAAAGTGTGACAAACTTCAATTGTTGATCTTGTAGTTTCATGGTAAGGCAAACTAATTTGTATTGCCTGTCTGGAGAGGAGTGTTCAGATAGGAGTGTTAAATTTTTATGGCATTTAGGAAATCTCATGAATACTTAAAATGCTTTGCAATCTGTTTTTGCCAAACTGATTTCAGTCACAAATCAGGTTTTCGGACCATCTCACAGTTGAAATAACTATGTAAAGTAATTAAAGCTATCTATTCAGCAAATGGGTACTTTAGTGACCCCCTTTATACAATGTTTGCTCTTGAGCATTTTTATTGCTAATTTGAATTAGCAAAAAGCTGTCTTTTACCTTGCTATCAAAAGAATAAGCAATGCCAAGTTCAGCTATAAAATGGAGTTAAGCTTTTTTTCTTGTTATAGATCAGTATCAACTTATACATGTCTATCCATTTTGAATAGTGGTTAAGTCCCCTCTTAGCCATGAAAGCCAACTTTGGGACAGTCACTCTCCCTCTAAGCCCAACTCACCTCACAAGCTTGTTGTGGGGAAGATAGAAGGAAGAAGCTGTAACTGGATATGTTTGCCTCCTTGAATTATTTGTAAAAATAATAAAGGCAGGTTATAAATAAATAAATATAAATAAATCCTTTGTGACTTCCTCCCAGAAAAAATGCATAGGCTCATTATTCTAAATTATTCTATCAAAACAGATTAAGGAAACGTTGCATCTCTAAAATGCTTTATACTGTATCAGTACTTAGCCTTCTCTTCTTGCTGATTTCCCCCCCCCCCCCACACACACACCATCTACTTTCTTAAATGCCTTTAAATTGTAACGATCTTTTCCCCAGTTGGCTAGACACTGCTTAAAATGAACGTCTGGAGCCACTGATGCCTTCTCTGTCCTGAAAATGTAAATCATGTGTTCCCCTTCACAGAGCGCTCCCTGTAGCATCCAGTAAGTGATTAATGACAAGACAGATCCTAGAATCCTTCAAATTTCCAACGAAGTGATACTGCAAAATAAATCACAACCATGTGGAATAAACAAAATGCTTATGCATGATCTGAATGTTATTACTAAAAAGCTGAACGAATTGTGTTTTTGATAATGAAAGGGTATTTGTACTCAAGGTTGAACTGTGAGCTCCTTGTGCTCTCTGAGCTTGGTTGTTTTCTTGCAGACTTTTCATTACCTAACTAGGTTCTATCATCAGTACAGAAACATATGCAATAAAACAATCAAGCTCAGAGAGCAGTAAGGACCCCACAATTTTGTGTTTCTGTTTCTTCAACTCCAAACATATATCAAGAGACTGAACCAAATTCACACGACCAAATTCTGTGTTTTTAATGCTGTATACGTTTCATTTAGCTTGCCTCCTTAGATGACCAGCTCAATACTAGTAGAACTATTTTCCATATTCGGAAAAATAGTTGATAATGTTTGTATGTATAAGCATGGCTTTCTCTCTTTTAGTTTGCTCATGTAAATAAAGCAAAACAGCAGCAAAGCTGCTTCATCATCAGGTTTTTCAGCTGAACTTTTAAACATTTTAAACTTTTGAATTGGATCGTGCAAATGTGATTACAGTGGACTGTAAGCAAATCAGTAGATGAAATAAGTTACAGGGGTGAAATTTGAGTTTGTATTGTGAACTTAATTTATACGTCCAATTTATACTTTTCCATTTGCACTTAACCATAGCACAAATTATTCAACATTTAATACCTGGACATTGTTGTGCATATATTTTTGTCCATAATTGCACTACATCAAAATTTGAACTTTTTCCTTTTTAAAAACATGTGATATTGTCTTCTTCCAGCCTATATTTCCTCTGCACATGATTCCATCTTGCTGCTATTCTTTCTCAAGTTCAAAATAAAACACAAACATTTGTCTCTATAGGCCTTGTTTATTGTATTAATCTGACTGCAAAACCCCAGGAAAGATTTTCAAATGTGTCCACAGCTCTTGCATGCAGACATGTAGGTAGTAATAGTAGTAGTAGTAGTAGTAGTAGTCGGGAACGACTAGCATGCATGTGCCGGGGAACCTTTATCTTTACCTTTAGTAGCTAATGTGTCTAATGGATTCCATGCCTTGCCATAAAACTGGCCTATGTTGCTGTGAAACAAATACAGTCATTAGGCACTGCTTTATAAATGCCCCTTGCATCCATGTGTCATTCCTATTGTAAAGTATTTTTGGCATATCATTACTTTAATGCTTGTATGAGTCCTTCAAAATGATTTTAACCACTCATCTCTGAAAGTGTCAGGTGTAGCAAATGAGGCTTACACAGGGCTCTCAAAAGCAAGCCCTAAATCAGTGTTTCTCAACCTTTACAACTTTAAAATGTGTGGACTCCCACTTCCAGAATTCCCCAGCCAGAGTTGAAGTCCACATATCTGAAAGTTGCCAAGGTTGAGAAACATTGCCTTAAACTAAAATATTTGTTTTGGTTTCAGTACACTTCATTACTTTGTTCAGCCTAAAGTAAAGCAATAGCTTTACATTGTGAGGCTAACAGTGTTTCTCTTTTCCTTACTCAATCCACAAATCTTCCAGCAAGCACATATGTTTCTACACAATATCTTTTAATAAGAAATATTTCTTGTTCTAGGAGATCACCAGCACTTTGGAGTTTGATACAAAAGTCATAAATTCACCAAAGGTAAAAAGCATTTTTACTGTGCCTAACACTCAACATTAGGGAATCCAATTTTACTTTTAGCACATCTGGAAAGGTTAAGACATTTACACCCTCCTGCAATTCTCCCCCCCTTTTAACAATTTTGATCTCTTCCAGGTGTTCTACAATAACTGCGCAGAAAAGTTCTACCAGATTCTTGCAACTGATTGTAGCTTGTTTGGTAAGTGGCCAAACATTCTATAGTGCAGAGGTCCAGCCTTGATTTGGGTGTAATCCAGTTGATCTCCTTTAACAAAAAAAGAAAAAAGTAAGTAATGAGAAATGGATGCCAAAGAGCTGAAATTACTTATCAACATGTAACAAACTGTAGATTGTGATCATATCAAGAAAAACTAATGGTGCCCAATACAACTAGGTACCTGTAAGAGACGACTATGTGGTTTTTTTTTTACAGTAGGTACTTATGGATGGTTATGAACCCAAACCATTACACTTTTAACATTATTTTTATTTATCAGAACGAACACAAACACATTTACTCTCAGAAGTAAGAGTAAATTGAACACTGATGCATTGAATGCACTCCTATAGAGTGTAGGACATGTGGTAATCTTATTACATAAAAAGAATTTAACAGCAAGACAATATTATTGAAAAATGTTAGATGACAACCTCTGCTGCACCTTACTACCTGTTAAATCAATTTTAAAAGTATTTCTTTAGCATCATTACTGTTGCATCAAGTATGGATCAGACATTTTATTTGAATTATTCCTCTTTGCTGCATATATTGGCCTAGAGAAATTGTTAAAAGACCTTCAGAGCTATACCCTTCTGACAGTAAAGAAGACGAAGCAGAAAATAAATTAGCTTTCCTCCTTTTCTTGCAAGGATATTTATTTGCAAAGAAAAATAAAAACATCCAACTCATTTCTATGTGTGGTAAATTAAATACTGTATACCTAGAACAAGGAAAAACAACAACTTTTACTGTGGAATGAATGGAATATAAGTTTTTTCTTCACCAGTTGGTTTTGTTCAGCTTGGGGAGAAATATATTTTTAATCTTCTGTTCAAATATAGCAGTGGCAATTTCCACATTCATTTTTATGTATGTATTAATATATATCCTACCCTTATTATTTTTACAAATAACTCAAGGCAGTAAACACATCCAATGCATCTTCCTTCCCTGTATTTCCCAGAACAATAAGCCTGTAAGGTGGGTTGGCCCAAAGTCACGCAGTTGGGTTTGATGGCAAGGCAAGACTAGAACTGAGGATCTCCTGCTTTTTAGCCTGGTGTCTTAACCACTACCAAGCTGGCTTTCTCATTAATAAATATGTTTGTATAATAAGCTGAAATGGACACAGTTCTAGGAACTGACTTCTCCCCTAACTCATATAGTTAGAAATAAGTGGACAGAATCAAGATCATGTGAAGTGTTAATATCAGTTTATAAAGCCTTGGTAAGAACACACTTGGAATATTGCATCCAGTTTTTGTTGCCATGATATAAAAAAAAAGATGTTGAGCCTCTAGAACAGGGGTGTCAAACTGCTGGCCCATGGCTCAGACATACCCACCCCATTGCCAATAAATGGAAAAAAAACTTGTGATGCGTCACAACACATCACGTGACAATGTGAGTTTAACACCCCTGCTCTAGAAAGATTGCAGAGAAGAGCAACAAAGATGATTAGGGGATTGGAGGCTAAAATATATGCAGAACGGTTGTAGGAATTGGGTATGTCTAGTTTAAAGAAAAGAAGGACTGGGGTGACATGATAGCAGTGTTCCAATATCTCAGGGCTTGCCACAAGGAAGAGGGAGTCAAGTTATTCTCCAAAACCTGAAGGCAGGACAAGAAGCAATGGATGGTTCCCATCAAGGAGAGAAACAACCTAGCACTAGGGAGAAATTTCCAGACAACTAAAACAATTAATCAGTGGAACAACCTGTCTCCAGAAGTTGTGAGTGTTCCAACACTGGAGGGTTTTAAGAAGAGATTGGACAACTATTTGTCTGAAATGGTATAGGGTTTCCTGCCTGAGCTGGGGAGGGGGCTAGACTAGAAGACCTCCAAGGTCCTTTCCAACTCTGTTATTGTTATTCTTATCATATGGCTTGGGTGTTGGTCAGTATGGATTTCAGTCCTCCTAAATCATAGATAAAGTTTGGCTAAATATTGCTATTTAGTGTGCTTCCCACTATTTAGAAGGCAAAAAATTATTAGCCCATTGGATTAATTTTAGATCTTTTTCTAATTAATGAAGAGTTGAAATGAGCGATTCTAAGCATTAGAATATATGTACCTTAGAACTAGTGAGATATAGTACTATTGACTATCTTAAGAGCCTAACTAACAATATGAGTATGCTTTCAAAGTCCTGGTGTCACATTGGATTGAAAATAATTGAAATGTTCACCAAAGACAGGAATAAAACAAGGATGTGAATATCATATTAGTTGTTTTATATATATGTGGATAAATGTATAAAAATATTTGTGGCAATATTTGAAGTATGTTGATTGGAAATGTGAACATCTGTATGTTTCTTTAGGCAGATGATATGTTATTGGTTGAGAAGACAAATGATTTGCAGCAAAAGTTACATTTTATGGTACAACAAAAATATGAATTTGAAAAGATAAATGAGTTTGACCTGGAAAATGGACAGAATACAGGTAGTCCTCGACTTACAATAGTTCATTTAGTCACAGTTCAAAAAGTGATTTATGACCATTTTCCACTTGACCATTGCATCATCCCTATAGTCATGTGATCAAAATTCAGATTCTTGGCAACTGACTCATGTTTATCAAGGTTTCAGTGTCCCAGAGTCATGTGATCAGCTTTTGTGACCTTTTGACAGGCAAAGTTAATGGAGAATCCAGATTCACTCAACAAGCATGTAACCAATTTAACAACTGCAGTGATTAACAACTGTGGCAAGAAAGGTTGTAAAATGGCGCAAAATTCACTTAATAACTGTCTTGCACATGAAATGGGTAGCTATAAAAATTCATTCGATCAATCTAATTATATATCTCTAGGAAGGATAGAAAGATGTGGAAATGTATAATGAATGCTGTAAACTGGATTTACCTATGTTTCCTTTCTTTTTGTTCTATCATCTATTTATTTTCTGTTTGTTTCCAGGTTATTACTCTGCTTCTGCACTTTGCATAATGTTGCACATCCCCAAAGGGAATAGCATAATGGGTACGTAGATATGTGTTAATGTGAAACAGATTATGTGGTTTACCTTACCAAATGCCAACTGTGAAAAATTGGAATGGCTATTACATGGCAATTGAGAGGTTTTGTTCTCCTTGGTTACCCTCTGGTGGTTGTCTGGATTCCTACAGCCCTGATCTGGCAGCTCTAGATTTACATATTTAATATTTCATCCAGTCATTCCCTAAACCCAAGTCAAGAGTTTGAGTCTTCACCTGCTTCCTCCAGTCCCACATGATATCCATAGACTCTTCTACTAGAAGAATTCCAACTGAATACCTTTATGTGAGCAGCCCATTCTATCTGCTGGTTAAGCAGACACTAGTGAGCGTAGTTTGGTGTTGCAACTGATTAGTATTTTTCTTCAGGATTCTGGGCTGCCCAATCTGGGAGTGAGTTTAGAAATGAAGAACCTTGTATTTTTAGTCCCTTGATATGTGCTTTTCATTTTCAGATGAGAGGAGACTGACTGGGTGTTTACTTAGCCATTATTTCATAGCTGGGCTTGGGGATTAATAACACAAATTGGGTAGGTGAAAGTAATTGATATAGAATTGCCCCCAATACATTTTTAAGTTGTTAACCTAATCAGACAGGAAGCCCAGCCTGGAGTACTAGCTGTATCTTTATTGTAAAGATAAAAGATACTGTAATGTATTGGCTTGAATGCTGGGTTAATTTCACATGTAATTGTTAACTGCTTTTCCTTATTGTATGTATGGGGTAATGGTTACTGTGTGGGCCAGACTGGCTGTCTATGAGGGCGGACCATAGGTTGAGGTGGGGAATACCTCATTCAAACCTATTGGCTGCCGCCTAGTGGTCAACTGGATAAATAGCTGTACAGCAACTATTGCTTCTGCTTCTGTTCCTGTTAACTTCTGAATAAAGCAGTTCCTCTGTGAAACCACATCTCGCTTACTGTCTAAAGCAGATGTCAAACACAAGGCCCGGGGGCTGGATCTGGCCCGCGAAGTGGTTTCATGTGGCCTGTGAAGCCATCCTGGAAACAGTGAGGGAACGGCCCCCACTGCCTTGGCCCTGGCCCAGAGACCCTCCTTCTGCCAGAGACCTTCAGATCTGTCCCACTCCTGCCCAGGCCCCCATAGGCACCCTTGATGCAAACGATGTAGAGCTATAAAAATTCATTCGATCAATCTAATTATATATCTCTAGGAAGGATAGAAAGATGTGGAAATGTATAATGAATGCTGTAAACTGGATTTACCTATGTTTCCTTTCTTTTTGTTCTATCATCTATTTATTTTCTGTTTGTTTCCAGGTTATTACTCTGCTTCTGCACTTTGCATAATGTTGCACATCCCCAAAGGGAATAGCATAATGGGTACGTAGATATGGCCATACCCACCCGGCCCCTTGAGGGCAACCACAATGCTGATGCGGCCCTCAATGAAATTGAGTTTGACACCCCTGGTCTAAAGAACTGAATACACAACAGATACCTTACTTTACATTGACAGAATCAGGTGATGTCCTGATGCCTAGTAAGGTAAAGCATGTTTTGAATCTCAGCTGGATACTTAGTGAGTTCCTGGACATACCCATGCAGAGCCTTAGCAACTATATGGAAGTGCTTTGCCATTGCTTTAGTTTGGAATGTTATTTACCTTCCTTATCTAATGTGGAGTGCTGAGATTCGCTAGTGGTCTTCTGTCTAAAAACTCTGCTTGGCAGCTAGAAACAGGTCAGCCAAGCATTGCCTCCTGCTGTTATATCTGCCTGATATTAAATGTCTATGGAGATTCTCAGTTATCCAGGTCATAGTTATCCCAAAGATGCTTTTTCACAAGGCAACTGGACTTCCTTGTTTTTCTTTGAAGATGTTTCACTTCTCATCCAAGAAACGTCTTTAGCTGATTGGATGAGAAGTCAAACGTCTTTATAGAAAAACAAGAAATCCCAGTTGCTTCATGAAAAAGCATCTTTGGGATCTGCCTGGTACTGAAAACCAATAAGAGTCTGCTCTTCTGAATGTGATCTGGAGAACATACTGAGAAGTCCATGCCCTTTCTCACGCCCTAAATGCATACAGGGACTCTTTGTAACAATTATCCTGGAAGTTCTCAAAGTCACATCTAAGACCTGACCATAACTTCAGTTTGTTAAGAGGAACTAATAGACAAATATAACAGCACCCTAAAGCTGTTGTATTGAACACAAGATAGAAACGTGGCACTCAGAGAGACATGAAGATCAAACTAAATAAATAAACTTTATTTATTACAGCTTAATCTTTTTCCTAAATGCAACCACTGCAATTCCAAGCTGTTGTTTGGTTGAATCCCAAATGAATGGATGATGTAATAGCCTAGCTGAACATCACAAATATCCCTCTTTTTCATTTTGTTCTACATCTTGGCTATATACAGTATGCATGATGTGACAATCCATAATGTACAACAAATTAATAATATATTGGTATATACTTTTTGGGTCATATCTGCTCCTTCCTCCTGAAACCAGGCATGACTAACAAACCACAGGTAATTTTATGGTATCATCTGATTTGAAAGAATCAGAGGCTGAGGGCATTGCCTCAGCAGGCGATCAGTAAACAATCAAGCCACTGAGGCCAACTCAGCAAGTAATCAGCAGAAGTAGAGGCAGGAAGACTCATGTGATGAGGGACCATCTCAGCAGAATACTCAATCTGACAACAATTAAGAACTTTGGAGAACTAACCAGAGAAAGTCTGTTCATTTCCTCAAAAATGAAAGGGGCGAACATCTGTAATAGCTGTATTTAAGCTTTTTAAAAATAGATAGCAGCAGCTAGCCTCCATGTTGGGAAAAAATCTTGCGAACCTTGGATCTTCATTCCTGAATCATTGCTTCCTGCTCTGTCTCCTGAGTAAACCTAGACCAATAGAAGAAAATATTTATGAACTGTGGGGTCCTTGGTGCTCTCTGGTCTTGGTGGTTTTTATCAGTGCACTGATGATGTTACCTAGTTTGTTAATGAAACATCTGTAAGAAAACCACCAAAGTCAAAGAGTACCAAGAACCTCACAAATCCAGACGAGCTGACCAGCCTCCTTGGTCTTTGATTCCTGGATGCCGTGGACTATATTTGCATCTAGGAGCTCTTTTGACATTAAACTGAATCTCCTGCCTCTCAGCCAAGACCTCATTTTCCTGACCATATTCCTGAGGTATACATGTACTTGTCCACCTTTGGGTGTGATTACCTATTCCTTGCCATAAACTATTTGGAAGTCAAGGGGGTTGCACATCCTTAGTCTGGAAGAGGATAACCAGATCTATCCATATTTGTTTTATTGTGTGAAGTGAATCAGGATTTTTGGTTTGCTCCAAGAACAAGCCAGAAAAGTGCTCCAAGACATGCAGTGATTTTTCTTCCCTTCTTTGTTCGTATCAAAATAAAACAAGCTCCCTGTTTCATGCAAGATACTGAATGGAGCCATCCATGAAGAGCTAATGAACATGATCAGAACAGCATGCTCTTGGTTCATCATTGATTTCTCTTCCCTGGCCTTTCTTTTCCATGTGAGCATTAATACAGATTTCACTAACACACATGCTTGTCAAATGTTTGCGCCAAGAAGGACATAAAAAAAACTGGGGAAATATATGTACTTAAAGCCATGGTGGGATTCAGCTGGTTTGCACTGCTTTGGCAGAACCGGTAGCAAATTTTTTGTTGCCCAGGCCCAGAATGGACTTCTGGAAGTGGCATCCACATAGAGAACTGGTTGTTCACATATTTGAATCCCACCGCTGAGTTAAAGTTAGATTTTGGAATGCACAAGTAAACTGTAGAGTTATTGTCAGAGTGCCAGAAGACCTATCAGAACTCGGTCACAAAAATTCTGTATGATCTCCAGCAGGCAGCAAAGAGTTAATTTTCTATATTTTTTACTGCCATTTGGTGCAGCCATTTCAATTTTTGCATCTGGGATCTAGTAGCTCTTTGGGATAGGAATCAATCTAGATTGCTTTAAAAGGGAACTGGATAGGTTCACAAGGCTCTGTTTTAATAGATATTAATATTGTTTTTTGCTTGATATTATATTTCCAAACAAAATGCAACATGCCTTCAATAGTGTTTGTTGGAAATCAACAGTCTTAATGTTTCCAATAAAAAACCAGAAACCAGCCGTTTTTTATCTCCATTTTTATGACTTTTCCTAAAGCATCTAACTGGCCACTATAAATACAGTGGTGAGTTAATCTTGTGTCTTTCATTGTTATCAATATGTATTTGTATACTGCTATGCTTCTTCATCAGAAACATTGTTAATATGTTAATGCTATGCTAGATCTCAGTTGAATTAATTTTATTCATTTGGTCAGTAGTAAGATTAAAAACCACATGGTTGCCTGTTTTGCAATAAGAATATGAAATAAATAAATGGCAATAAGAATAGAAATAAAAATGGGAATAGTATCTTCTGGAGGCAGTCTTTCACTTATTTTCAATACAGGTAGTCCTCAACTTACAACAGTTCATTTAGTGACTGTTTGAAGTTACAATGGCATTAAAAAAGCGACTTATGACTGTTTTTCACACTTATCACTGTTGCAGCATCCCAATGGTCATGTGATCAAAATTCAGACCCTTGGCAATTGACTCATATTTATGATGGTTGCAGTGTCCTGGAGTCATGTGATCACCTTTTGCAACCTTCTAATTAGCAAAGTCAATGCGGAAGCCAGCTTCCCTTAACAACTATGTTACTACCTTAACAACTGTTGCAAGAGAGCTTGTAAAGTGGGGCAAAATTCACTTAACTGTCTTGCTTAGCAACATAAATTTTGGGCTGAGTTGTGATTTTAAGTCAACAAATGCCTGTACAATCTACCTACCTACCTTCCTTATCTCTATCTCAATCTGGAATGATTCTAGGTAGTTTAGCTGTATATAAAAGAGCCCCAGATATCTAAGGCTACCTCATCTGAGCTGCAAAATTCAGACGGCTGTTAGATGCCATCACAGAGAGTCAAAGAACCTAGATATGATACACCTACAACCTATCAACAAAAGGGTACTTAGAAAAGATTCAAATACATTGTGCATATTACCATAACACTTAAAATATTCCCAACTTATTTCATGAACACATTACCACAATGTTGATATTTAACATACACATTAAAGTCACTAAGGCATTGGTAACCAGCACACACATACTAAAATATTACAATCTAAGTCAACTAGATTGAAAACTATCAACATAGCATAAGCAGCCAAAAGCAGTAATGGACAGAACACAACCAAGGGAAGATCTTCTAAAATTTCAAGCATGTCAAAATCGCGACGACATGTGACGTTCCGTGATGCATTGTGACTTTTTCCCCATTGCCAACAATGGGGTGGGTGTGGTTTCGGCATGACGCATCTGGCTTGTGGGCCGGCAGTTTGACATGCCTGTAATCTAAATCCTATCAGGGTCTCTCAAACACAGACCCAGAAAGAGGACACTGTTACCTAATTTGGTAATGAAATGTCTGCAAGAAAACAATAAAGCTCAGAGAGCACTAAGGATCTCACAGGAAGATCTACACACAAACATAGGTAGGTGGTAGCTTATGTTTTCTCCTTGGCCTTTGTGCCTCTTAGGCTGCACCTACATTATGAATAACTGCTCTCCATAAGCTTTTGTTCCCCAGTCTGTCTCAAAATACATCAGCATCATCGCCTCCAACAATTTTCTTTCCATATTACAGATTTTACGGTTTATCTGACTTGTTTTTCAGCTTCAGTTGTCATCCTGACATTTTTCCCTGTGAGCTAACTTGAGCACAATTAGGTTAGAGCAGGGGTCTTCAAACTTGGCTTGTACCTGGCTGAGGAATTCTGGGAGTTGAAGTCCACAAGTCATAAAAGGGCCCTGGGTTAGGAGGAGGGAAGCAATTTGTTAATGCATTGTTGATACTAGATAAATGAATATGTAGAAAAGCTGTGCCATTTTCAACCTGTTGTTCAGAGCTAACCTGTCCATGTACCTCACTTCTCAACAACATAAATCATTACAAGAAGACTGAGTAACAAAGGCTCCTCTAGGAATACCTGAATTAAACAATTCCGTCTTAGTTATGTTAATGTAATTAAGACTATGGCTGTGTAAAACTGGGGTCAGCAATTCAGTGCCTGTGGATAACAGATACAGGTAGGTAGCAGGCTGTTCCAACATCATATAGAGTTTCCGAAAATATTTTGTGGTTCTCTAGGGTACAATAAGGGATGCGGTGGCTCAGTGGGTTAGATGCGGAGCTTGTCGATCAGATGGTCGGCAGTTTGGTGGGTCAAATCCCGAGTGCCGTGTAACAGAATGAGCGCCTGTTACTCGTCCCAGCTTCTGCCAACCTAGCAGTTCAAAAGCACGTAAAAATGCAAGTAGAAAAATAGGGACCACTACAGTGGGAAGGTAACAGCATTCCGTGCACCTTTGGTGTCTAGTCATGCCGGCCACATGACCACAGAGTCGTCCTCGGACAAACGCTGGCTCTTCGGCTTTGAAACGGAGATGAGCACTAGCCCCTAGAGTTGGAAATGACTAGCACGCATCTGTGGGGGAACCTTTACCTTTACCTTTAGGGTACAATAATTAAGACAATTGAGCTATGTTACCATAGATGATAGGCAGAGTTCATAAATTGTTTAGTATTTCATTAGGATTGAAAATATATTAGGGTTTATATTGATTTCATTCTTTTTATGCACTTTTAACTATTGTTTAGTTCTTACTTGTTCATTTTTACTGCTTTTGGACCATACCTTGTGGGATAGGTGTTCAATTAATTTAAATTTTCTTTGCTTTTTTTGTTCTAATGGTAAAAAAATTTAATTTAGCTTTCACTTTGTTTCAGCACTGACTCTGCATCACTTTACAAAAGGACAAAAAAATCAAATATTTTATTTGCCTTTTAACACAAATATATATTTATAACAAATGCATTTTCTAAAGTATATACTTTTTGAAAGTGATTTTTGGCTAATGTATTAGGAGATGGTGCATATCCTATACTAGCTTATATATTTTTGCATGTACCTTTTCTTAATTGTGCCTTATCTTTGCAAAATTATGAGACACACAGATTTTGGTACACACAAACATTCCAGTTACCTGCAGGCTTCAGGAAGGGTGGATTAAACACATATGTATAAATATGAGATGGAACAAATTCCTCATGCATCCTTAATTATACTTTGTTTGGAGGGGGAAATGTATTACTGACCATGAAATCTTCCTTTTTTATTACTGTAAATATTTTTTCTTTCTGCTTTTTTTAAAGCCTTGGTTTCTTAAATATTATTGAATGTGGTCTTTTCCTTTTCTCAGCTTGTATTCATCATAAGGCACTTTGTTTCCTTTTAGAGAAGAGAGCTGGCAAGGTATTTTGCTGTAGCCCAAAGCTGTATTTTTTGAAGCAGAAGAAGGTTTGATATGGCCCCAGTAAACATTACAATTGTTCAAAAGGTTTCAATTTTTGACTTCATCCATGTTTCATTTGTTACAGGCTGGAATTTCCAAATCAATGACTGATGAAAAAAACATCAGATTCTGCTCTGCACTCTTCAATTCATTTTAGTCAGTTGTGTGATTTCTTTTATTTAACGTGCGTGCTGTAGGCACCATAACGAGGTCTGCTGCTGTTTCTTCAGTGGAGATTCAGCACCCTGCTTTATTAACACAGTTCAGACACCCATCGTCCTCTATTAAAGTGGCAGTCATTCTGGCTATGTGTAAGTGTCCTGTTCAAGAAATTAATTTGTAAGGGTATCTCGTGGTGTCTTTGGGAAGAATAATTCCCACTGTTCAGCATTAGGGTGAATTTTCAAGACTCTCTTTTCATGCCGGTTTTGTCTAACATGAAATAACTTCAACACATCTTGGATGTTTAAGAATCCTATTTATAATTCAGTGAAGGGCTGAAATTTAATTTTTTTTAATCTCCATAAAAGTACAGGTATGCAGATGGTTGTGCCAGGGGCAGAAGGAAGAATTCTGAGCCAGAAATGAAATGAACCAAGAGGCCCTTTTAATATTATTCTGGTGGCTGGTCGTCACCTGCTCTTCTCTGGGTCTTCTTTGAATACAAATCCATGGTTGGACTGTTATCCTATGCTGCTTTTTCTTTTCTTGTTCAGTACACTTGACTAGTAAGGATTTATCAAATGTTTGCTTCAATATCAAGCTGGGAAATCTGAAAAATAAGGCAAAATGCAATAGGAATAAGCGGGATAATTTAGCATTTCTAATGTTCTATTACATCAGCAATTTAGTATTTCAGAATGCTATTTTTCAGAGTCCTAACATTTCGGCAGCATAGTTTCTAGCTGCTGCAGATTTCCCTGCCCCCTAGCATATTAGTATTTGCAGACAGACATGAAGTCCTCGACTTACACCAGTTCATTTATGACCGTTCAAAGATACGACACTAAAAAAAAGGGGCTTACCACTATTTTTCACACTTAAACTGTTGCAGCATCCCCTTCATTACGTGATCAACGTTCAGATTTTTGGCAACTGGCTCGTATTTATGCCATCCAGCCATCCAGTAAATGACCCTGGGACTGAAAAACCTCATTTTACAATCTGGATGGAAAAATATCCACCTTGGTGAAGTCTACAGGCTGTAAAGGGACCATAGTTGCCCAATCCTGTTCTTAGGGGTGGGTAGGTCTGTAAGTTTTGGTCATTCATCCAATTTTTATTAGTCTCACTCTTTCCTTTCACTTTTTTGGTTTTTGCTTTCCTTTTAAAAAATATCTTTGAACTTTCTACATTTTTATGCCCACTTCTTCAAGTCTCTAATTGTATATGAAATGTTATACTTGATTTTATAGCATTTCTAAGGCTGTGCATATTTTCTACTTTATACATATTCCTGTACTGGTTGTTGTTTGTATGAATGTATGAATGAATTGCATTGCTCTGCTTTGAGAGAAGCACATGGCAAAGGACGACTGTGCTCTGGTTTGAATAGTCACACAAGAAATAGGAATTTAGGAGATTTTTGTAAACATTCAAAAGGCATGAAACCACCTTTTCCGCTTTTATTCATTGTTTTTTTTTTCAGCTCTACTCATTCCCACTCAGCTCACTAGTCTCCATAATGGTAAGCTACTCACCCCATTAGTCTCTTTACCATCTCTGTCTGTCGTCCATGCTGTCTGACATTCCTGGACTGCCTGTCCTGGCAAAGGGTGATGAGGTGAGCCATTTTTTATTAGAAGAGAGGTTATTTTCATATAGCTCTCAATTGCTATGGGAACTGTAATTATTTTCACACTGTGATTTTAGGTTTCTTTTCTTCACCTTTTTGTGCTTGTTTGTTTAACAAATACAAGATTGGGGTTTTTACTTAGATCTGTAAAATATTGTCTCATGTGAGAACTTGAAGATCAGTGTCATTGACCCAAGTTTGGATTAAATGGACAGATGTTCTTTTTTTTTTCACCAGTTCTTTAATATAACAACCTTTTTTCCCTGTAGCTTTTGAAGGCCATTGTAAGCTGAAATTTAAATATTTTGGCTTTAACTACATTCCAGAGACTTCACTTCTCAGAAATCATCAGTTGGCATCAACTGAATTAATAATAAACTCTTGTAGCTTTAAGGATCTGAGATCCTACTCATGTGTTCCTAAGATTTTAATTTGCTTATTTTCCATTTTTTTGACCCAGGCCTTTTAGCCTTATCTACCTTCAATTTGAACACTGACCATGGTTTTCCATGGAAACTAACTAAGGCACTGTGGAATCCTTATCCAACTTAAAGCTTTACAGCAGAATTGTGGTTAAATTATTTTTTATTGATGTAAGGCCAAAATAAGAACAGATGCTGTGCAAAATAACTATTTCTAAAGTTTAGGCCAATCCTTCTTAAAGGTGGCTAAAAGCTTGACCTATCTCCACAAGAAATGGCATGGCGCCTTAGAAGGGAAAAGCCCTGGCTACTTGTGATCTACTTTAAGTTATATGGACTTTACCTCCCAGAATTGCACAGCCAGTGCGCCAAATATCTTTAAAGTTGTTGAGGTTGAGAAACAGTGACCTAAAGCAGTGAAGACAAGGTGACACAGAACAATCAGTGAAGAAGGACAGCTGACATCCTCTTTCTTTCCCTTCCAGACTAATCAGTTTATCAATTGGATTTTTTAAAAAATATTATCATTTGTCTTTCTTTTAACCAGGCTTGTCCAACCTTGGCAACTTTAAGACTTGTGGCCTTCAACTTCTAGAATTCTTTTTATTATTGTTATTATTATTATTATTATTATTATTATTATTATTATTATTATTATTATTATTTTATTAGAGTTTTATACCGCCCTATTCCCGAAGGACTCAGGGCGGTTTACAGGGCAGCATAAAATACAATATAAAGATAATATAAAATTAAAATAGATTAAATTAATTAAGCCCAACAATTAAAACAATATTTAAAAAGCTAAAACTCCTTCAGTCCAGGCCTGATAGATAAAAAAACCAGGTTTTCAGGTCCCGGAGAAATGAACGCAGATTGGGGGCGGTCCGAAGTTCCACAGGTAAATCATTCCAAAGGGCAGGTGTGCCCACAGAGAATGTCCTCCCTCTGGGGATCACCCGCTGGCACTCCTTAACCAGTGGCACCCTGAGAAGGCCCTCCCTGTGGGAGCGCACAGACGATGGGAAGTTAATGCCGGCAGCAGGTGTTCCCTTAGATAATCCGGACCCAAGTCATTTAGAGCTTAATAGGTCATTACCAGCACCTTGAATCTCACTCAGAGGGCCAATGCAGCTCATGGAGAAGAGGTGTTACACGGGAGTATCGGGAAACTCCCATTACAACTCGTGCGGCTGCACTCTGCACCAGTTGAAGCCTCCGTGTGGTCCTCAAGGGCAGCCGCGTGTAGAGAGCGTTGCAGTAGTCTAGCCGGGAGGTCACGAGCATATGGGTGACTGTGGGTAGGGCATCTCGGTCCAGATAGGGCCGCAGCTGGCGCACCAGACAAAGCTGGGCAAAAGCCCCCCTGGTCATGGCTCCTATATGGTCTTCCAAATTGAGCCATGAATCCAAGAGGATGCCCAAGTTGCGATCCCTATCGACAGGGGGTAACACCTGACCCCCCATCATTAGTGATGGAACAACCTGGTTAACCCGAGATGACGGTATGCACAGCCACTCAGTCTTGGCAGGATTGAGACGAAGCCTGTTTCTCCCCATCCAAACCTGGACTGCCTCCAGGCAACGGGACATCACGTCGAGGGCATCACTGGGTTGGTTCGGGGTAGAAAGAAAAAGTTGGGTATCATCAGCGTACTGATGATACCCTACCCCGAAACCACAAATGAGCTCGCCCAGAGGTTTCATGTAGATGTTGAACAGGAGAGGAGAGAGGACTGACCCCTGAGGGACTCCACAAATGAGAGATCTCGGGGCGGACCTCTGCCCTCCCATCAACACTGACTGCAAGCGGCCCAGGAGGTAGGAGGAGAACCACCGTAAAACAGTGCCTCCCACTCCCAACCCCCTGAGATGCCACAGTAGGATACCATGGTCGATGGTATTGAAAGCCACTGAGAGATCTAAAAGGACTAGGACAGAGGAGCATCCCCTGTCCCGAACCCACCAGAGATCATTCACCAGTGCGACCAATGCCGTCTCCGTGCTGTACCTGGGCCTGAAACCCGATTGGTACGGGTCGAGATAATCAGTTTCCTCCAGGAACAGAGGAAGCTGATGCGCCACCACACTCTCAACAACCTTCGCCAAAAAGCGAAGGTTGGAGACCGGATGGTAGTTATTTAAAACAGCCGGGTCCAGGGCAGGCTTCTTGAGGAAGGGTCTCACCACCGCCTCCTTCAAGGCGGGAGGGAAGATACCCTCCTTCAAGGAAGCAGATATTACTGCCTGGAACCAGCCTCGTGTCTCCTCCCGAGCCGCATAAACCAGCCAGGAGGGGCACAGGTCCAGTAAACAAGTGGTGGAGCTCAGTCTTCTCATGATCCTGTCCACGGCATCGGGGGAATCAGGGTCAAACTCAGTCCAGATAACATGCTCAAGACTGCTTGATTCCTCCATGCCAGACTCTGTCCAGTCAGAGTCCAGACCGGTCCGGATCTGAGCGATTTTGTCCACCAGATGATGACTAAACTCCTCAGCCCATCCCTGTAAGGGATCCTCCCTCGTCTCCCAATCAGTTATCCAGTCAGCATTGGATAACTCTGCTCTAAATGCTCAAAAGCAGGGGTCTTCAAACTTGGCCCTTTTATGACTTGTGGACTTCAACTCCCAGAATTCCTCAGCCAGCATGCCATAGGTCCCATATGATATATCACTGACTTACTGTTTGCAGTCCCTGTAGACCAGGGATGTCCAACTTTGGCAACTTTAAGACTTGTGGATTTCAACTCCCAGAATTACCCATACAAAGTCCACAAGTTGTCAAAGCTGGACACTCTTTCTGTATACTCTTCAGGAGTTAGTTTTATGCTAAAGAAAATTTTACTTAAACCATCAGCTTTTTCCTACCTTCAGATTTGCTGGGGCTGCTGCTGCTGAATCTTGGATGGGGAAACAAAGTCTAAAACTTTGAGGTACTCTGGTATCCCTGTGTTGTGAGTTTTTCATTAGATCTGACTTGCTCTGTGGTGCTAAATTGTGGCCAGCCTTTTGCACTTGGTCACATTTTTGACCTGATCACAGTCTTCTCTCCATAATGCAGCTCTGATAGCCTTTTTCAGATGGCCATGAGGAGACTCTACTATTATTTAGACATTGCAAATGAGGGAAAGCAACAGAAAAAAAGCCCTAAATGACATGGGTCTGGATTATTTACGGGAGCACCTTCTGCAGGCGTCAACTTCCCATCGTCCTGTGTGCTCCCACAGAGAAGGCCTCCTCAGGGTGCTGTCGGTCAGGGAGTCCTGGCTGGCAGCCCCCAGGGGGAGAGCATTCTCTGTGGGCGCGCCCGCCCTCTGGAATCAGCTCCCTGTTGAGCTCCGGATGGCTCCCGACCTTCGCTGTTTTCGCCGTGACCTGAAAACCTTTGAGCTTGCCGGCCTGGACTGAGGGATTGGGATTTTAAATTTTAGAATTTAATTTATTCGGTTTGGGGCTAAATTTAATTTAATTTATTTTTAGCTTTGTATGCCATGTTTTAATTGCCCTGTACACCGCCCCGAGTCCTTTGGGAGAAGTGCAGTATATAAATCTAAACAAACAAACAAACAAACAAATAAATAATAATAAAAAAAATTGAATACTGGGTTGTGCTGAATAATTCCACACCTGATGAGATAGATCTATTGCAGCATTCATTATTCATGTTGCATGGCCAGGCACATAGGAAAGTGCATATCAGGCCCGACTAGTCACTGCTCCATTGCTGGTAGGTGCTTTATTCATTTATTCCATTGAGCAATTTTACATTCTGTTCCTTCCCTGAATAGTACCAGTTTGCTAGTGGTGAAGGGTCTAGCCTAGAAAGCAAGTTGAGTGTGGGTTCTAGGCTTCTCCTTCCTAGACTCTTAGCTACTATTACTCTCTTAAAATCTAAAACACTGATCTGATTTGTGTTAGTTACCTGTGGTTGCATCATGGTGAATTCAAGTCTGCCATAGACACTCTTTCCCAAAGTTCCTATAACTTCTACTCCTCAACCAGTTTGTCCCTATTAGTAATAATTAAGTCCAGTATAACTGTGCCTTGGGTTCCCTCTTCTACCTTTTATATAACAAAGTTGTCAAGTAGGTATGTCAGGAACCTGCCTGATGTACGACTCCCTGCAGATTTTGTTTCACAATTAATGTCAGGGTACTTAAGTCTCCCATTACTACAAAGGTATGTTTCCTATACACCTCAGCTAACCTATTAGCAAAGACACCATCTATTTCATTTGGCTGGTTGGGTGGCTTGTAGTACACACCTATAGCAAAGTAATTTGTTTTACCTCTAATATTTATCCAAATACTTTCAGGAAGGCTTTTATCCTTAGTATTGTAAATTTCTGTAGAGGTGTAGTAATTACAAATTAAATTTAAATTTTAATAATTAACAAATAATAAGTCAAATGGATTTAACCAGGTTTAATAATTGAAAGGTATCTACATAGTGCTAAAACTCTCAAGTCTGTCTGTTTGTAACCTTCAATTGGGCAAAATGGGAAGATATAGGGCAACAATTATTGAACAAAGGTAACTCGATTTACTTACTTATTTACTGGATTTTCTTACAGAATGCTGGGATGTATGACTCCTATGGGAATGAAATTTGGGGAAACTGTGGTTGCTTCAGTGCCACCATATCTTCTGACAATACGCCTAGTTTGTGGTGCAAAAGAAGATGGAACAGCCTTATCCTTTCCCCTTTTTCCACCTCTACCTGTCCCTTGCCCCTAACTGGCTGGCAGCAAGGCAGTGATTGGCTGCTTTAGAACAGAGGCTGAAGTTTGAAACCTTTTAATAGCAGTAGGCAGCAATAGAAGGACAAGGGAGCAACTCAGAAGTCTTCTGATAAAATAGGACTGGCTGGGGGAGCAGTTCTGTCCTTTTTGATAGGATCCAATTGTCCATGTCTTTCTCCTTGCCTTTTCTGCCTATTATTCCAGTTTAGCCAGTTAAAAATGTGGGTGTTTACTGATGTTGAATGAATAAAGATCAAGCTATATTTTTGCTAGCTGAAATGAGTAGCATGTTTGCTTGCTCTGATCTGGATATTCATATTAATTGGGACTGTGCTGGGGCCAAATAAACTGGAAATTACCCACTTCAATTTCCCCACACTTGAAAGATGCGAAGAGGCTCAAAGCCTCTTTGTGTGACTTTCTTACCCCTCTGTCTTTTCACTACATATTAATTCTATTTACAGTACTTAGTATTATTTGCTTTACTGTATGAATTTTCTCTGTCCTTTATGTTGTTTATCCTGAATGGATCTATTTTTCTTTTTGTCAAAACTTTCAATATACAGTGTAACGTCTACAAATGCCATCTGAAATAGAAGAATAAACAGGAATCAGCTGATCTTAGACACTGGCATATATATACCTAAACCTCCAATTCTAAATGGCTTCAGATTCAGTAAGGCACTCTTGCAAGTTACTAAGCCATAAAAGGTCTTGTTACTAGTGAACAGGAATTGTACTCAGAAGGCAACGTTATTTCAACATGGAGAGGATGTGCAAACTTCGGAAGGCACCATTCATCAACCAAACTACTACAGTTGAGACCAATTGCAATTTATCAGCACGGGGACTCCTCAAATCTAGGTCTCCCTCCTTCAGGTAGAAATGCAATTGGTTGATCAGCCTAAATCTCTTCTTGCCAGTAATTGTTCATAGCCAGCCAGCAATAATGCTGGATCTAGGTAGATCCCTTGACTACAAGCCAAAATCCTTAAAAGAATGCAGCATCATCTACAATAGATATTTCTCCTAAACTGTGAAGTACAACTCTTAGAATAAAAAAAGAATGTGAATCCAAGTATGTCAAAGTTCCTATTTATCCACTGAGTTTCTCTGTTGCGTGATGTGTTATTCTCTTGGGGTATCCTTGGTTCTGATTTGTTTATGATTTGGAGGTGTTCCTAAACACAAGCTTACAGCTCAGTGGAGAGGTGTAAATGTAGGCAGGCTGAAAACTATTTTTCTCTTTTGCACTGTTCACTCTTTTGCCCTTTTGCATGGTTAATTCATATTAAGTCCTGTCAAAAATATATGGTCCCAACTTGTATGAATAACAAATCCTCAATTAAGGAGCTTTTTTTTTTTCTCTGTCAGGCACTTGCAGTTCTCAGAAAAAAAAATACATGAACAAGTAATCCCAGTAAATCACACCTCCATTGCACTGCTTTCTTCCTTTTAATGCTCTTGCTCATATTCAAGAACAAATATTTCCATTTTGTTAGGCATTTTGCTATTTTCATTCTCCCAAATTACTTTGATGCCATTAAGGAACTATGGAATGGTTCCCAAATTGTCTCATTTTAATTCCCCACTTTCTTTTCTTACATGCAGAGAAGCCTTCTTATCCTATATCCAGAACCATGGTTTAATGTTTTGTCTTGAAAAGCAGTTGTAATAATCACTTTTCTAACCATGTTAAAACTTTCTCAATGTTCTTGTATAATTTCAGCTGCCATCTGGCATTAGACCATGGCATTTATATATCTTGCATCAGTGTTCTACTTGGCAGAGAGCACAGTCACAGAATTCAGTCTTTCTTCATGAGATCACCAGTTTGGAAAATATTTCACATTAACTGTATACAAAGATTCTTATTTTGGATGACTGCATTGCACTCTCTCTGAAATAAATGGATGTAGCTCAGATAGATACTTTCAGCTTGATTTCCATGTAACAAAACTCAGCTCACACTGTAATGGATATCTCGTTGGCTGGCACAAGACACGGAGGTCAAATTACATCATTGGTGAAGGACCGATACAGATTTATAGTTTCTTTGGTGCATATGTATACACTGCTACCTTCGTACATTTTTGAAATCTGCAATTTCAACCCAATATTTTTCAAAGCATCAGTCTTCTGCTTTCAGTGCAAATGTTCCATATCTTGAAATTGAATTACAGTATGTTTTAAATACAGTACATTTAATTACAGTGTACTGTAAAAATTTTATTCAGTTTATAACAACAGGTATGACTAGTAAAAAAAGTACAGTATTCTTTTTCCAGTTCTTGTTCTTGAAGCAGAAATGCAAAATATTTCTAAATTAATTTTTTTAACATATATCAGAAATGAGCATCTTTCCAATATGAAGGTGCTGTTTTATTTTGGTTTTTTCTAGAAAGGGTTCACACGGAAAATCCTTCCTTTAGCTAACTATTGTTAAATAATAACCACCCTCAGTATTTCTTAGAGAAGTCTGATATGACTTCTCTCTTTCACCAGGGTTGATTAGCTCAACCAATCAGTCAATATAAATCAGAATAGAGCTGAAAGGGACCTTGGAGTCCTTCTAGTCCAACTCTCTGCTGAAGCAGGAGACCCAATACCATTTTAGATAGGTGATTGTCCACTCTTTACTTAAAAACCTCCAGAGATGAAGTATCTACAACTTCTGAAAGCAAATGAATCTTAATTTACACCTACACAGTAAAAGAACTTGGATGCAATTCTATCAGGATCAAACCACAGAAGGAATCTGATTCAGGGCAGACCAAATCCAAAAAGAAGTTATGGGACACGATTCATAGGTTGGCTGTTCAATGTCCTCTGAATTCAATATATGAATCCATAGCTGAAAAATGCATTGTGGAGCTTGGGTGAATCCCAAGCTGAGAATAAGGTTTAGGATTTGACAGATAGCACCATTTTCCAAGGCAAACATGAGTTACAAAAAGATCAGGAAGTATCTATGGAGCAAGTAACGTCATAATTGCAAGATCATTGTGGTAGAATTAGGCAGAAAGCTTTGGTTTTGCTTCTATACTTTGGATTATCTTGGCCTTTATAGGCAGGAGATGCATCTAGTGCTATCATGACACAGTGAGGTTGACATCTTTTGTTTTATAGTTTGAGAGGTCATAAAATGACTAAATAGTTACATTAAGGCTTGTGGAAACTTAATGCATCAATTTACACAGAAATAGCCATTTCAACAACTCTTGGCACTTCTGGACTGCTCTGGGAACCAAATTCTTTTTTAAAAATATGTTGAGGTGACATCTGGTCATAAGTTAATGACCTTGGAGAAACATGGAATATTCAGCTAGTGAAAAGGAATTAAAATTTTAAAATAATGTCTGGGGATTTTGGATACTTTTCTTCATTGGTGTACCTCCAGATCACTTTCTCCCCCATTACTTCAATTCTGCAGTGGAGACTATGGAAGGAAACAACCTGCTGAGTGCAAAATTCAGCATTGCATCATCCAGGCCCATTTCAACTTCATCAGAATTGGAGGATGACTAATTCTAGAAACCTAAATTTCCCATGCGGGAGTTGTGGTGCAACAAAACATCTGAAAAGAGGCTTTAGGTTAACTGTGCTGCAGAATGTTAAGGTTTTATCTCAGCCAGAATGGACCGCCTACTCAGGTGATGGAAATTCAAGGTCTTTTTTTCCCCCTCAGGGGAATTCAGCATTTTGTTCCCTTTTAAAGATTTTCAAAAAATATTCTGAAACGTTGAGACAATTTTCTGAAATACGTGACGTGTATGAGTCTCATCTTGCCTTTGGCATCATTCCACCACTGTGATTATTTTTTTCGGGCCCTTTCCTCCACTGTTCTCCCATAAGACCAAAGCAGATTTGACCCACAACGTATCGCAAGAATGTTCAGCCATGAGGATGTTTGCATAGCTGGAATGAAAAAAAAAATACATGTGAGGGATGATTCAGAGGAGTGAAAGTGAATTGTTCATGGTGCACATACTTGCCCCATTTAATTTAAAGCACGTGTTCGCTGGATAAGCATTTGCAGTATCACACAATAGGCTCAGAAAATGCCTGAAGGCTGTTGATCACTTTGATCTGGATTATTGTTCTCTTGCCAGACAGATGTACTCAAAGGAGCCAACTTTAGAAGTAACCATTTCGGGATCTGCACAGTGCGTTTATTATGTCTCAGACAGGCAATGTGTAAACGTGCTTTGTATGCAATAAGAATAATTTTGGGACCAAACAACGCCAGGTGCAGTCATGCCTAGACTATAATCTTTCTTTATCACATAATACCAGTTTGTATTCAAACTGCAGGCTTGATTACAATTTATCTGTGCAGTTGTCCAATCTTATTTCATTTTTCTCCCTTTTTAGTTACTGAAGAGCAGTTTTTAATCCCCTTTAGAATATACATTTAGCTAGGCCTGTCTAATAGAGTTCAGGCTTGAATTAATATCATAGAACTGGGGTGTTCAACCTTGGCAACTTTAAAATGTGTGGACTTCAACCCCCATAGCTGGGAAATCCTGGGAGTTGAAGACTTAAAGGTACCAAGATTGGACACTCCTAGCATAAAACAATACTCAATACTGGAAGTGGAGTAGATCAAGGACTTAGATTACGTGCCATTTCTTCACCTTTTTGGGGTGCTCTCCATACAATTTCCTCCTCCCTTCTCCCAATTACCAAAAATCTTGAGCATTTTGGAAGGGAAATTAATTACAACTGAATTGCAAGCCTTAAAAATACATGCCACAGTTTTATTTTTTTTAAAAAAAGAGCACTCCTCCAAAACTATTTTACCACCAAGCCAGGAAGAAATAGAGAATCTTGACCCAGCTCACATGCGTAACACAGCCAGACACCACCTACTTGTTATTCTTACTTGCTTGCTGCAGCATAGGCCCTCCCAAGAAAGATAAGTTTAAATTTTAATATATTTGGAGGATGGATAAAGGCTGTAAACCACGTTCAGTCCCTGCAACTTGGCTGATAAATAATGTTATATTATGATTGCCTAATAAAGTGAACACTCAACTTTTTTTTTCTAAAAAAAACCCCTGACACTTTTTTAACACAGGACTTTTGGCCAATGCTATATCATAAACTACAAATAGACATTATTAAAATTGTAATGACTGCAAATTCAGTGGTTAGTGATTGGATCCAAACATAAAATGGAATTAGCACATGAAGATTTTGCTTGCAACTATTCAAGACTATAGCTGAACAACCTGGAAGGTGGAGAGAAAAAAGTACATAAAACTTTGGGTGTGATTACTGTTCCTTGCTTGGATCTGTGCCCTTTCTGGCTCCTATGAGCATCTGGACAAATGTGAGCATCTGAAGTAGGGAGCTCTTCATAGAGATCTTTTTCACTGCTTACTGCTGGATGCTTTTAAACCAAACTAGAAATGGAGCTGATCTTGGGATCTCCTGCTCATAGGCTTTCTTCAAACTGATTTTTGCATTATTTTGCATTCTTACAACAAATCTATCATACAATAGCATGTTATCTCTATTCTTGAGTTTAAGAGACAAACTGGAGCAATCTGGCACATGTCCCAGGTGCTTTCTGCAAAATGGAATGTCTGCTGGAGATCATTGCTAAGAGCCTTTTGGCTGATTGCAAACAATTGATCATGATTCAGAGTCATAGGAAAAGTCCAGTTATCTTGAAGCTCTTAAGTATGTAAAAAGATCCCTTCTCAATTAAAGAACCATCTACAGATAAAGGAGAATATCTGTAGCTCAATATTGAAAAGACGGTCCTTGGTGCTCTCTGAGTTTGGTGCTTTTATAAGGGCTAAATTTGGATGGATCATTGCTGATAATTAAAAAAAAAAGATTCTAGCTTTTTGAACCATTGATTCTAACACTAACCTTTGAAATTATACATGTTGATATTTTAGAATCACACCACTTCTGACATACTGAAAAATGAATTTTTTACATTGCAGTGCTTGACTTAATGAAATCTATTTCTTCCCTTTCCCTCTTTCTCCTGAAACAATTTGGTTCCCTTGAATTTCTCCCAACAAATAAAAAAAAAGGAAAAATTTGTAGATTTCATCAACAGTGTGAAGATTTTCTTTGGGTTTCAGTTCACATTTTCTTTGTCTCTGGTCTCTCTTTCTCTGGGTATTAAAGAAATGATTTGTCTATTTAATGAAGGGGAAACTAAGATGAGCTTTTGTTTTAGACCTCCTTTTTCAAAACTTGTCAACCTGGTAGAAGTTCTTTGCCATTCCTTCTGACAAGCACTTGCAGCTCATTCAATATTGTTTTGATTGGGTACAGAAAAGACAAGAAAAATAGGGCACATATAATTTCACGTAGGATGTCAACAAGGTTATCCATAGCCCCTTTTAAAAATGTGTATTAGAAGTTATTTTCAGGACTTCTCGTGTGTGTGTGTGTCTGTGTGTGTGTGTGTATGTGTGTGTGAGCTCTCAAGTCTCCATTAGAAGCTATTTCCTTAGCTTTCACATGCAGACTGGGTAGATACTCATAACTTATTGCTAAAATATGAGCACCACTTTCCATTCTGAAATTTTGTGATGAAAAAGGCATACTAATTACATTTTTAAGAATTAGCTACATGGCAATCCTATTTATCTTATAAGGCTATTCAATCTATAGTGAGTATGTGATTATCGTGTTAGCTGCTCCAAGGCTAACCTGTTCTGGGTCCCAGATCAAAGTTACTGACTGTCACCTATAAAGCCCTCCATCATGTGGTACAACATTATTAATATGGTCAGATCCTCTCTCATGAGCCTGTCCAGGCATTTTGGTTGTCAGGAGAAACCTTTTAGTCCCACCAACCAAAGCCTGTTTTGGGGAATACAACTGTCACATATAAGGAATCATGTTAAGTTTCAGTTGAACTGATTTATTTCTCATGTCTGCGCACAAGAAACTGATCAACCAATGGTCAGCACTAAATTGATGCTATATAAGAGTTAATGGAATTCAAGGGGGAGGTCTGGACTTGGAGCATCTGTGGACATGTAATGATTCTAGGCTGATTCCTCTTTTGACTTTACCCCCAGACATTGTCTCTCACTTTCCTACCGCAATAGAGATTTGGCAGACATCAAGCTGAGAAATCTTATCTCCCGTGACTCAACCGCTGAAGTTTTTTAGCTTGCCCACATTTTATTCAGATCCTGAAGTCGTTGATTCAAACTATTGTTTAATATTTTTGCCTGTATAAACAAGACATTTTAAAAGTTGTAATTCATGGGAAAGAGCTCTTAGAGTGATTAAAAGTTCAACTTAACTTTCTTTCTCATTCTCTTTCTCTTGTGAATCACTTCTGCAGGAGCTGGCAGCTGACCTTCTGCAAGTTCAATGAGCTGTTTCCCTCCAGAAGGGGAGGGTGGGACTTTTGTTCTCTCTATCTTCTCAAAGTTAAGATGTATAATAAATCAAGAGAGAAATACCACAGGCCGATAGTTTAGAATGAGCTTTCTTTTCGCCAATAAAGCAATAAAGTAACCAAAAGATAAGTAGATTTCTTCTTAGCTGGAGAGTGACCTAAAGGCATATTTCAGCACATCGTCATTTCAGATTGGAAGTTTGAACCTCTAGTGTTAGAGTTTAATCCTTGGGGGGAAAAAAATGTTATTTTATACTGGAAGCATTTAATGTTTAAATTAGAATTGTATGGAGCAAAAAAAGGAGGTGGGAAACACAAGTCTCTTTAGTTGGTTACACTGCGGTGAGAAGACCTGAAACACTATTACCCTGATTTGTATACTTTAGAAATTCATCAAATTACAATGAAAACTGTGCATTTTCATAGGAGTGAACTGAATTTCTGTCTTGCACACTGAAATTAAATGGGTGGACACTAGGTGAGGCGCCCCATAGTAGTTAGGCAGTAGCTGCAGGAAGTGTTAAACTGTTCCCCAAAGCAAGAGGAACCACTGTAGAGTGACATGCAAGGCCATTGAGAGAAGAAAGACTCTAGCCGTTCACTCTGGAGATCTGAACATCACTTAATTATATAAAATAATGCAAGTGAAATCTTCAACCCCATAAAAAGTTAAATAGCTATCAGGAAGATTTTGTAGAAAAAAAATCCCTTCCCCTTAAAATTCAACATAATATTTAATGTAGCCTTTTCTAATTGTAATTATTAGGAAGCTTAGAAGAAATATTCACAGTAACGACTTCTGGTTTTGCATGGTAGTGATTGGTCATGGGCTTGTGGATGCTTCACACCCCCGCGGTTAATTTTGCCCTGCCAGGTGACCCTAAATGGGTCTAAGTCTCCCTAGAGAGGCAACAAAGAAAGAATGCTGGAACAGTGGCGGCCATTCTGTTCAACTTGGGGAAAGCCTTCTAACCTGGCAGGAGAAAGGTTGGCCATATTGCATTGACCAGCTCAAGCTACTAGCAACCGAAGTCCCAAAGCACTAACCAGCACAACTGTGAACACTGTGCTTGAAACTGGGTGAGGAATTCGATCTTCTCTTTTCAATTTTACATTTAATTTCCTGGAAAAGATCCCCAAGAAGCAAAATGCTTCCAAAAGGGAAGGAGAGGAATTTCCACCCCATCCTTATACTAACGGAAGCAGCAAATTAACCTTTTTATGAAGGATCAAAATATATGGAAGTGAAATAAACTTCCATATATAACCTGAAACTTAAAACTTAAATCTGGAAAAATCTAAAATTGTTTGAATGGTTAAGGCTCTCATTTCAAAAATAATTGTTCATTTTGGAAATTGAAAAACAAATAGTTGCTGACACCTAGTGGCAGATGTAGACTATGACAGCTATGACTTTAATATAAGACTTGGCAAAATCTGGGAAAAGCTAATTTGTGCCTGTGACGTTCAAAGCTTTAACAACAAAATACAGCTGTGACAAAAAAGATAATCTGGGCTGTAGACAGAGAATTATAAATTTCAGAAAAAATTATTTTTTGAACTATTTGGATTACAAATATCTATCTAATTGTGACTCTAAAGTTATTTGCAGAGAAAAGAAAGGAAGAGGAAAACTCAAATTCTTGGCTATCATGGATCAGAGACATGTAGAAAGAACATATCAAGAAAACATAAATATGTCACAGGAGGAGATATATAGTATACTGCAACTAATTCAAACAACAATAACTTTAAACCACAAAGAAATCCAAAACAACTTTGAAAATATAAATCAATCTATTTCCAAGTTAACTCTACAACAAAAAAATTCTTAAAAAACAACAACAGAGAAGGAGCAGATAAAACAGATAAATGGATATAGAATTGAGAATAGAGACTTAAAGATGGAACTTAACAAAACAAGAAAACATGATTTAATCCTAGTCGAAAAAAATTCACAAGAATTGGAGAAAATAACTTATCCATTAAGACTACAAAATAAATCTGAGGACAAGAAAACAGATCAGATAAAATGTACTGTAGAGATGTCAGGAACATTGAAGAGAAAGGAAATGATAAGCAAAGCAGAGAGAAAGAAAAAGAAAAAGATTTTCAATAAACAAGGAAAGACAGAAGACCCGTACAAAGACACTTCTCCTGATTTACTTTTTATATCTACAGCAACATTTACAAACATACGGAAAAACTTTTTGATTCAGCAAAATACATTGATTAAGAAAGACACTGGGCAAAAGAAAAAAGACTAAAGTGAAAACCTAGAAAATAGATGATGGGACTTACCAGAGAGAATACTTAAAAGAAACATTTGTTTGAATATGGTTAAAGAAATAGAAAAGGTTTGGAATATATATGTCACTCTAAGATGGATAAATTCTCTAAATATAATATAGTATGCTTTTTTCCCTTTTTGTTCTCTTTCTTGATATGAGTAATATAAAAAAGTTGAAATGACTTAGATAAAGGAAATGTTTTAGATATTTAAATGTGATTGAATTTAAGAAAATTATAATGGATAAAAAATGTTTTGAATAAGAATTAAAGGTCTAGATGACTAGATGTATTAAATGGAATGTTTAAAGATTAAACATTTTTAATTATGGTTAAAAAGAATAAGAAATTTAGGAAATAAATACATATTAGCTTAGAAAGGATATATATTTAAGTAGTAGGTTATTTTTTATGCTTCTTTAATCTTGCTTTTCTTTCTTAAGAAATGTAAAAGTGTGAGATGCTTCATATGGAAAAATAGAGTTAAATTCTTAAATTCTTAAATTAATTTTTGAGAAAATCTTAACCAGTAAGAATATTTAGAATTTGATGGGAGAAACAAATTAAAATAAGAACTGTAACAGGATCTATAATAAGGCAACCAGAATGGTTGGATAGAAAAGAAATATTATATTGATGTGATTACTATTTTTAGGACTATTGGGAAAAAATTACATATTTAATTGTTATCTAATAAAACAATAAGAATTGTATTAACTCAATGTCTGCAAAAGAGGATATTTTGGTAAAAGAGGAAATCAACTAAAACTATTATGTGGATTATGAATTATAGAAATCAATTGTTAGTGATTGTTTTACAAATGTAACTCAGACAACACACTGTTCACCAATTATTAAGTGATTTATGTTTTTTTTTAAAATCAATAAAATATAATACAAAGAAATATTTGCAGAAACACTTATTTGTAACATATGTACCATAGTGCATATGTTGAGTCTTTCATGAGATAGTATGAATCAACTGCCACAGTAATCAGGCTGGTATGAAGGTAGATTTATATAAAAACATGTCTTCATTATGATTGTACTAGGCACAATCTGAATTTTCTTTCTCAAATCCAAAAATGTCTTGGACTACCTCTTCTAAAGAAAACTACTCATGTTAAATCAGGGTCCAGGACCATTTAAAATAGGGTTTATGTCTACAAGATGAACAAATGTTTTGCCATTTATCTGCATGTAACAATATTTATTTTACTATTTATTTTAAATTACTGCTTCCACCATGCTTCACCTTAATAAACATTCCTTCATTCAGCTTGTTATTTGTGAATTCACTCATCCTCCAGTTTTATTAACAAAAGTTTACATTAGTTTTGCCACTTGTTCAAAATTGGCCATACATTTTAGTAATGCCAATGAATCGCCACAGTTTCTTTTTTTATCTTGTTGTGCTGTTTCTTAGCTTAAAACCCATGCTTTTAAATAATACCTGTGGTCTCCCTGAAGAAGTCAGTCCATCCTAAATAAAAATAAAATAAAATACAGTAAAATAAAAATCTGTTTTGCCTTGATGTGAAATGTTGATGTCAATCTCGAAAGAAAATTTAACTGTCTAATAAAATTCATATCAGTGTATGAAACAGGGCTTCTGTTGAGCCATTCTCTCTTCCATATAAATTTTAAACTTTAATAAGTTATAAAGCACCTTAAGGACAAGGGTTTATTTTATTATACTCCTAACAGAGAAAAATATATAACAGGAAAGGAAGGAAAGGGAAGTGATATATCTTAAAAACAGTGCATTGTGGATCAACTATAGAAGTTCTAATCAAATGAATTCACATATTAAATATGAGCCTCTCACATCTCAGAGCTTCTAATGCTAAATTGATTCAAATCCCTTCTTTCCAGGACTTTTGAAAATAGCAGAGTTGTATACACTATTGAAACAGCGGCATCTATGCTGGCTTGGGCATGTCGTGAGAATGACTGATGGTTGGATTCCGAAAGATCTGCTGTATGGAGAACTAGTGCAGGGAAAGCGTCCCAGAGGAAGACCAGAGCTGTGATATAAGGATATCTGCAAGAGGGATCTAAAGGCCTTGGGAATGGACATTAACAGCTGGGAAAACTTGACCTCTGATCGCTCAGCTTGGAGGCTAAAGACGCAGCATGGCCTTCTCCAATTTGAAGAGACACTTGTGCTGCAGGCTGAGGCAAAGAGGCAGTCCCCGAACCAGCAAAATCTGGGGGCTGGACAGGGGACAGACTGTATCTGCCCTCAGTTTGGAAGGGACTGCCACTCTCGAATTGGCCTTTTTAGCCACACCAGGTGCTGCTTTAGGACCTCTTTCTAGAGCACGATACCATAGACTCGAGACTGAAGGATGCCAAAGAAGAAGAAGAAGGTCATAGGCATCCACACCAAATCAAGATTGCTTCAACATTTCTTCAAAGGTTTTGTTTTTAAATAATGGAGGTCAGATACACTCTTTCATTGATACACAAACTGGTAGAGGCAGTAAGAGCTAACCTAAAGAAGAGCAGCTATCCAACCCCTCTATAGATATGTATATAAATTGTAAATTATAGTAATCAGCACTATAAACAATGAATTATTTTATGGTATGTGTGTGTGTCAAAGAAATGGTGAGGTAATGAGGATTGCACTACAAATGCAATAGTTCAGGGGTCCCCAACCCCTGGTCTGTTGACCAATACTGTTCTGTGGCATGCTAGCAACTGACCTGCACAAACAAGCAAAGCCCCATCCATGGGATGCAGGTAGCACACAAAACCACGCGCTCTCTGGTCCGTGGAAAAACCTTTCTCCACGGAACCGGTCCCTGGTGCCCAAAAGATTGGGAAGCTCTGTAATAGTTTATTGAAGCACATAAAGACAGCCTTCCAAGCAAGTTAACTTATTTGAGGCTTTATCACCTTAGCAGCTTACTATCTCCTAATGCCCTAATCAATTTTCCTTGGTGCCTAAATGTTCTATGATTGAGCTGCAGAGTTTCTTTGGGAAACTCTGCATAGGGAGATGGATGATTTGCTTGGCATTCTTATTGTTTTCCTCATTGGAGGTCTGTGCCTAAACTTTCACAGTCCATAAAGCGGATTCTAAAGAGGTATGTAAGTTAGTGCAAAAAATAAAATAAAATAAACAAAATGGTATTAAAATGTTAATGCTGCTATCACAAAGAATAAAGGAATTGTGTGTGTTCAAATTCTGAGGAAGTGTTTGGACTTTGATTTACATTTAAATTAGTTCCTAAACAGCTGGAGAGAAAACTAACAAGAGGACAAAACTAAGAACAGATAAATTGCAGCCAGTGAAGAATCCAAGATGAGATTCAGTTAAAATAGCTAGAATAAATGTTGATAGATTAAAAATAAGAATGTTAGGGGAGGATATTTTCCTGGCAAAAACATAATTTTTTGGTCAGAAATTACTATATTAAGGATCTCTTTTTTAAGTTAATTTGATTAATTTGTCTGTTCTATCTTTCTTGCAATATGCATATTCGTTCTTCTATCATAAATCTTTACTGATTATTAAATTTGTATGCTGTTGCCCAATAACTATGGGTGGTTCACAAGGAAAAACTTTTTTAAAAAAATAGACTTAATAAAACCTTTTTTAAAAATCAGAAACAAAAATAAAATTATATATATATATATATTGCTCAAAAAAATAAAAGGAACACTTAAACAACACAATGTACTGTATTTAATAGTAGGATGTCTTATTTTGTGTTCCCTTTATTTTTTTGAGCAATATATACATACACACACACACACACACACACACACATGTATATATATGTATGTATATATATATATGTATATATTGCTCAAAAAAATATATCTATTCCTTGATAAGATTAAAAATGTGAATCCCAGGCATGTTAAAATTAACAAACTAAATGAACACTGGGATGAAATAAGAAAAACTAAAACAGTTTTTATTGTTAAAAGATCAAGCTTTTGTTGGCTAACTGCCAACATCGTCAGGATGGAAACGCTGGGGTGGGGTGATCGCGTTTATACTGTTGGTGTCTGCACTCTGCTCATGGAGCATGTCACCAGTCTGTTTGTTGAGGCCGGCTGTATTCCTTTGAGTTGTCGCACATCTGTTTTTGGGGGATGTAGTTGTCTCTGTGTGTCTGTTGTCAAAAGTGGACTGCTGACAGTTCCATGTGTTATAGCCATAGCTCTAGTCATTGCTTGTGTTCTTATACCAGAGGTTCTAAATAGTTGTTTCTCTTCTTCCCTGTGTTCTACAATGCAGGGTGGTTGTATGTTTGTGCGATCTTGATTTTGATACAATGAGGCGCTCTGTAAGTGCTTGCACTGTTTACTTCCATATTGCGCACATCGTTCCTCTTCCCAATTCCTTAGGGCCTGGTATGCAGGTGGGAGGTCTATGTGCCAGTTGATAGAGGAATGGTTTGAAAACCAAGCTTCCTTAAACAAGCAGCCGCCTTTAGTGTTGTCACTGGCAATTGCCTTGGTCCCTGTTAGATTAAAGATGTGGTTATGTGTAGCCATGTATGCCCACGCCTGTGAATGTTGTTCTTGCCTTCTAATAGCGAGCTTGTGTTCATGCACTCTAGTCCTCAGTCGTTACTGTTCACTTATGATTTGGGCCACAATTCTTTTTATGCCACTACAATGAGTATCTAAAGCTAAAACTGAGTTGGTGTCAAGCTCTTTCAGTTGGCAAATTCAGCAAGAAACATTTGGATGTCTGGAATGAACTTTATAAGGGAAACTTGAACACCTGCCAAGGAAATTCTCCATATCCACATGTACCTAATTGGATTAAGGCAGAGTTACTTTAAGTCTCTTTTTCATGTTTCTTCCATTCTCTTGATTATGGAATCTTTTCTATCATCTTTCCTTCCCCTCCTATAACAAACTTGATTCCTCTTTTAAGCATTCCATTGAATTAGCACGGATTTCCTATTTGATATTTTTAAGATCTATCATGTCTGCAACTCCCAGAATTTTATGGGAGCAAGCTAGTTCATAAATGTAGTAGTTGCAATGCCAACATATCTCAGTTATGCTAAGCTGAAGAAGTATCATTAGAACTTGATTATGTTTCCACCATTCATTCAAGGAAGTGGGTTATGGCTTTTGATCTTCTGGTTGAAAACAGTTCCATCTTGCACGATAACTTATAAAACACTGGTAACTGATTTTTCTCCATAAGCACAGCCTGAATAACATTAATTTTTCCAATTAGACACACACATACGTTTGGCACTGTGGATCTATTGAACATTTCCAAAAATTAATTCTTCCCATTGGAACAGCCAAAATCATTATCTTGATACTTGTCAGAAGCTTTACCAATCTATTTTTATTGTTTCTAACTAAAGAAAATGTTAAAAAGAAATTATGTAAAGAACACCAAGAGTCTGTCTGTCTTTCTGTCTGTCTGTCTGTCTGTCTGTCTATCTATCTATCTATCTATCTATCTATCTATCTATCTATCTATCTATCTATCTATCTATCTAATCTATCATCTTGCTATTTAGCTATCTAGCTATCTCTAGTTATTTAGCTACCTAGCTACATACTTTGCTACCTAGGTACCTAGCTACATAGCTATCCATCCATCTACCCATCATCCATCCATCCATCCATCCATCCATCCATCCATCCATCCATCGACCCACACATAAGTCTCCTCCAAAACTGAAAAGAATATGGGACTGATGATGATAAAAGAAAGATCAATCTGAAATGAAGTAGATCAGGATGGGTGTGGTGGTGGAGCAAAAAATATACCCAAAAATGATAACCTAACACAGTCTAGGGCAAAGGCGAGTGGATGGTGGTGTGGAATGAGGCCAACTCCTTCCCTCCTCCCTTGTTATGTGGCCCAGAGCAGAATATCTACAGCAGTTGTCTTCAAACTTGGCCCTTTTATGACTTGTGGACTTCAACTCCCAGAATTCCTCAGCCAGGCACGCTGGCTGAGAAATTCTGGGAGTTGAAGTCCACAAGTCATAAACACATCCACACTGATGCAACCTGTTACTTAATGGTACTTAAGAATAGGCCTTCAACTGCTGGTAAAAATATTTGAAGGATTCCCAGAAGCTATGTTCTATACCCTTTGACTACCTTTTTTTTTAAAAAAAAATCTCAAATGGGAAAGGTCATGCCAAGCATCATTGTTATTTAAAAAATGCTGGTAAATCCATAGATATTTTTAGAAAATCAGAATAGTTTCATTGGGAAACAAACACCCTTTTCCAGAGTTAAGGGAGAAAAAAAAACAGCTGTAGATGCTATAGGTGCTAGATGTCATTTTGAGGATGCTACAAGAAGTAGAGAAAAGTGGAGGAAAGAGCCTTGGTGGAGCAGTGGGCTAATGCCTCCTTAAGTAACACCAGCTGCCTGCAATTAGTGCAGGTTCGTAACCCACCAGGCTCAAGGTTGACTCAGCCTTCCATCCTTCCGAGGTAGGTAAAATGAGGACCCAGATTGTTGGGGGCAATTAAGCTGACTTTGTAATAATGCCGCTTGGGCTGTGTGTGAAAGCCCTAATAAGCAGACATATACATAGAATGAAGGCTACTGCTAAGCTTGTAAGCTGCCCTGAGTCTTCGGAGAAGGGCGGGATATAAATGGAATAAAAATAAAAATAAAATAAAATAAGTGAAAAAGAGTACCCTCTCCAAGTGTTTTTTTTTTCCTGATAAATAAGATTTTCTGCTTCAATATGTCCCTGATGGCAGCCATTTTATGATTAGAGAAACCTCCCTTCTCAGGGCCCTATTTTGTGAATATTCCCCTAAAATGAGCCCTTTGGCTAGAAATGATTGCCTATAACTCTGCTTAATAGCCTATGAACACTAAATTGAATAAGCCTGCAAATGTAACTTTGGAGATTTATATACTTTGAAGACCTAAACATTTTAATTCTGACATCAAATTTGCATAGACTCCTAGACATGATTACAAGGGATGAGGAGTCTATGTCTTTTAAACACAACACAAATGATTTCTATTAGTGGTGATTATTGCATCTTTTTATATAGCCATTGGGTCAAAATGCATACATTAACTTTGAAATGTATATTAAACAAGAGACAGAGAGTGAGAATGAAAATTTTGTACTCTTATTCAAGCAAAGCACACAACATAGGGACAACAAAGAAAATCAAACTATTAAAAAACCTGCTCCATTTGCTGTTAATGAAAATAGTAATTGTGCAGTTGATCTTGATGTCAATGTTGCTAACATCAGATGTTCTTGCTTTGACAATATATGAAAATGCAGCCATTTTCCCCTTAACTTGTGTGTTACTTTTAGAGTTACAATTAGATGATAAGGTAAGGTAAGGTAAGGTAAGGTAAGATAAGATAAGATCAACTTTATTGTCATTTTTTTACTGTGGGCACAACGGCACACATCAAAAATGAAATTCAGTTGCCTGCTTTCAAACTGGAACACATACATGACACATACCTAAACCATACTACATACACATATGTATAGACCCACACCCCTACATATACATAACAAATAAATATTAAATACTGTCCATCTTGAATATATAATGGAAGGAGGAAGCCTGAGAGTTCACAAGGAATGAAATTATGGCTGAATCTGGATGTTCTGCTATGGATACCACGAAGCCTCCAACCAGAAGGTAACAAGGAAAACAGGTCATGAAGAGGATGTGAAGTGTTCCAGATAATCTTTCAGACCCTGCTCATGCAATGCTTCTGTGCTATGTCCTGGATGGGAGGGAGGCAACTGCCAATGATCTTTTCGGCCATCCTCACCACTCTCTGCACTGCCTTCCTGTCTGAAACAGTGATGCTTCCAAACGAGACTGTGATGCTGTATGACAGGAAGCTATTGATTGTTCCCCTGTAGAAAGTGGTCAGGACAGGGGAAGGAAGATGAGCTTTTCTCATGCGATGCAGAAAATGCAGGCGCTGCTGTGCCCACTTCACCAGTTTCTCACTGTTGAGTGACCAAGCCAGCCTACTTGTTAGCTGCACACCCAGGAATTTGATGCTGGTAACGATGCAGCTAACGATGCTGGGCGTGGGGGGGGGGGAAGAAGGAAGAATGTGTATGGGAATTAGTTAGACATAACAACCTTATAGTAGAGTGTTTTTTTCCAAGGCTGTTTGAAATAAGAGATGATAAGGAATGGCATATTGGAGAACTGAAAGGAAGGTCGGCATTTCAAACTAATTGGAGAATGTGATTTATGACTATTAATTAAAGGAGGGAATTGTGCCTTGATATTATGTGCTTAGAGGAGGAGAATTCAGATTTTGGCTTTGACTATTTATGTGCCGATGCCATGTTATTTAATAAAGATTCTTTAAGGTAAACAATGCCTCAAAGTTCTTTGAAGAGTAACATCTGTCGGAACCATGACACTTTTGTATAGAAATGCTCAGCTTCAAAAACTTGTATCTAATTTTTGTTGGAGTTACTGATAACTTTCTTATATTGCTTGATCTGGCGTGGTCAATTTATCCATTTTTTTTTCAACAAAAGCAGGACACCGTTACATTTTATTTGCACACATATATGGTGCATATGTTTCTTTATTCACTCTATTCACATAGAAAGAATATTTTCTATTTATTATGGCCTAAATGTGTCTGGTTTAATTTGTTTAACTTAGAAAAATACAGTAATGCTTGGGTATGATTAAAGTAAAGTAAATTTCAAAAACTGGAAGATGGATTATAAATTGCAAATACAATTTAAGCCAGTGAAGTATACCACAATTATACCAGAAAAATACAATGCTGATGCTCATCCTGTGGATGTGCCAAGCCAATCATTTTTCTATTAGGGTAAAGCTCTTGGGTTTATGATGAACTAATAGGATGATTTTGTTCAGTGCTTTTTCCTTTATTAATTGGAAATGGGTGTAGAGGGCAAAAAGTTATGTCACCTGGATATTCAAACAGTCTGAACAGTTAAAAAAAAATCTGTTTTCTTATGCTGTTCATTCCAAAAGAAATATATCTACTTCTAAATAATTTCATGAGCCTTTGAGAGAGATTCAGTGATATATTTTTGACACTATTTCAGCGAAAGAGATTCAGTGAGATAATTTGCACTTGTGGGGAAAGCTTTAAGAGTAAGTTAAAATTGTAAGTTTGGGAAAGCAGACCTCTCTTAGGAATAGGGAATATGGAATAGAAGGTTGGTATAATAAATACATAAGTAGGCAGAGAAAAAAAAATCTTATAGGGATTCATGTACAATACTGAACCAGTTTTGCTTGTATTTAAACAGAAAAAGTTTATTTGCATATTTATAGATCCAATAGAATCTGTCTTAAAAATTTAATTAGAGGATGACTTCAGCCATATTTAACAAATAGCAGGTGTATTAAAGAATATTACAAACTTTGTTTCCTACAACCAGCAATTGTTTGTAGGCATTATTTATGACTTTGCTTAGTATAATTATTGGTGCTGTTTTTATAAACGATTCTGTAACACCCTGCCAAAAGTGTGCTTCTCATCATTAATCACAAACAATAATGGGTGATAGTGCTTCCTAGGAAACAAAAATATGTGTTAAAAAAGATGTGAAAAATGAGAAATGGTTCGATATCAGTGTATATTTGTAACCAAACAGCAGGAGACTTCATCAAGGCTATGATATAGTTCTAGGTGGAAAAAAAATCTTAAAAATCGAAATAATCTATCAGAAAGCAAAAATATACAGTATGGGGAAAAATAGGGACGCGGTGGCTCAGTGGGTTAGGATGCTGAGCTTGTCGATCAAAAGGTCGGTCGTCTGGCGGGTCGAATCTCAAGTGCCCCATAACAGAGTGAGTACCTGTTACTCGTCCCAGCTTCTGCCAACCTAGCAGTTCAAAAGCACATAAAAATGCAAGTAGAAAAATAGAGACCACTACGGTGGGAAGGTAACAGCGCTCCGTGCACCTTTGGCATCTAGTCATGCCAGCCACATGACCACGGAGACGTCCTCGGACAAGCGCTGGCTCTTTGGCTTTGAAATGGAGATGAGCACCAGCCCCTAGAGTTGGAAACGACTAGCACGCAAGTGTGGGGGAACCTTTACCTTTACCTTTATAGGGAAAAATACTAAGAAAAAAATAGTCTATGTTGAATTTATAATCTAAAGAAGAGACTTAGATCAAGGCAAAGTAGAATTCATATCCATGTGCTCTGTCTTTAAGGAGATAGTTTGAAGGCCCAGCAAAAGGTCTCAGTGATATGAATAAAGTGCATTCACCTTTATTTTTTGAAAAATGTACAAGTGTTTGTCATTAAAGCAGTTTTATTGCAGAAAATGGATTACAAACTGTTTACATTTCAGCAAGCTACTTACCAAATACATACAAATTGAATGTGTCAAAGAAACTTGCATCCAATAATATATGCTGTTTTTCTTCTACTTTAAAAAAACAATGTGTAGATAATTTGATAAAATGAAACAACAAATGAATTCATGCATCACTGATAACAAGATTTTTGTAGCACGCACTACTCCATCTTAGAATAAATTAACATGGAGAAAATAAGCTTTTGATAGTCACTAACTAGAAACTGTGAGTCTGTACGTAAAGTATCACAGTAATTGTACAACCTCTCGCAGCTTTCTTCCAAAATGTGGTCTTACACCTCTTTGGGATAAAACGCATACTTTCAGTCCTATAGGACACTTCATCCATGACTTCATTTGAGTACAATTTGCCATCGCTTCATAAACAAGCACCATGATATAAAAAACATGTTCAAGAGTAACCAGAACATTGTGTTTTTGAACCAAGAGCTCAAAATGATATAAAGCAGGCAACTGCCTTCAACAAGGATTTAAATAATTCTGCTTTGCAAAAAGCCGAGGAACACCAGACTTGATCGGCATCCAAATGAAGTTGCATCCCAGACGTATCTTCTCACTGTTAAATTGGTTTCCTAAGGGGAAAATAAAACATTTGCCACCCCTCCTTCTCTTGCTTTCTGCTGATGTTCTTGTTAAGGAACTATACTTTAAAAATTCTAGTTGGCCTGTTTCATTTTTTTCCTCCCAAATATTCTATTTCACCATAAAGCCCTTTAAATTTTTAACTGAGTTGTGAGATGAATTTAACCTATACATAAAAAGATTAGAACTAGATCATATGTTAATTGAACAAGGTACCTGCTCCCAGCATCCCACGAGGCTCAAGGTTGACTCAGCCTTCCATCCTTCCAAGGTAGGTAAAATGAGGACCCAGATTGTTGGGGGCAATAAGCTGACTTTGTAATAATGCCGCTTGGGGGGGGGGGCGCGAAAGCCCTAATAAGCAGGCATATACATAGAATGAATGAAGTCTGTTTTAAGAAATTTAAGGGGCCAATTGAGCTATTAGTCACGAGGGACGGAGAACCAGTCTAATCGGCCTCAACTGGTTCGGGCCACTAGGTATCTGGGTCGGGGATATTAACTCAATTCAACACTGATCCTTACAGTCTGTCTGTGATAACTACACAGACGTCTTCGATGGCACACTGGGCAAATACAAGGGGCCGCCTATCAGTTTAAAACTAGACCCCACTGTACTTCCCATAAGAATTAAGGCTAGGAGGGTACCCTTCACACTCGAACAAAAAATAGAAACCGAACTAGAGAAACTAGTAGGCCAGGGGGTGCTAGAACCGGTAGAAGGGGGCCCCTGGGAAACGCCTATCGTCACCCCCCTAAAACCCAATGGGGACGTGCGTATTTGCGCCAATTATAAAGCCACATTAAACCGAGCTTTAAACCAGCATGCTTACCTGGTTCCAACGGTGAAGCAGGTCCTTGTGACCATCCAGAACAGCGCCATCTTCGCTAAACTCGATTTAGCGCAGGCGTATTTGCCACTAACAGTTACCAGGGAGTCAGCAGATGCTCAAACAATAGTCATCCACAAGGGGGCGTTCCGAGTCAACAGACTGCAATTCGGCATAGCAACAGCCCCAGGTATCTTCCAAGAAGTGATGGAGAGGACCTTAAAAGGTATACCTGGGGTGTGTCCCTATTTTGACGACGTATTGATAGCAGGGGAAAATGAGGGAGTCTTAGCTGAAAGATTGGAAAGGGTACTGGAGAGATTTAGAGCTGCAGGACTCAAGTTAAAAAAAGGGAAGTGCTCCATTGGAGTTGCATCCACTGAATTTTTGGGATACAGGATTGATGCCCAGGGCATACATCCAACAGAAGCAAAAATAAAGGCCATCAAAGCAGCCCCAGAACCCAAAAATAAGGCAGAGTTACAAGCATTCTTGGGTCTCATAAATTTCTACCATGCTTTCCTACCACACAAAGCCTCAATAGCAGAACCACAGCACAGGCTACTAGACAAAAAAAACCACATGGCAGTGGCTGGAACAACACAAAAAAAGTTTTCAAACATTAAAGGACATACTATCCAGGAGGCCCACAGTCACCCACTTCATCGAGGGCAAACCAATTTGTCTAGCATGCGACGCATCGCCATATGGGGTGGGAGCAGTGATCAGCCACTGGGACAGTAATGGGGAACAAAGACCCATAGTATATTATTCCAGAACCCTGACCAAGGCAGAGTGCAACTACGCGCAAATAGACAAAGAGGCATTAGCAATCGTGGCAGGAGTAAAGAAATTTCACGATTATTTATACGGGAGAAATTTCACAATATTCACTGACCACAAATCCCTGTTAGCCTGTTCACCACAGACAGACAGACCCCACAAATAATGTCGCCAAGGATGTTAAGATGGTCAATATTCCTAGCAGCCTACACATTCTCCATCCAATACAGACCAGGGAAGGAAATGGGTCATGCGGATGCAATAAGCAGATTACCCCTCCCAGACACTGACACAGACCCAGCTCCCACAGGAGATATCCTAACAATAGAAGAACTCCCAGAATGCCCCTTGACAGCCAAGGACATCGCCAACGCCACCGGCAAAGACCCAGTGCTAAGCAGGGTGGCAACCTGGGTCCTAGGGGGGTGGAAACGGGGAAACCTGGAACCACAATTCCAGTCTTATCTAAGGAGAAGGGATGAGATATCTTCACACTTAGGTTGCTTATTATGGGGAAACAGGGTGATAGTGCCAGAAAAATTAAGGGAGAGAGTCATCAGCGAACTACATGAAGGTCACCAGGGGATAGTGCCCATGAAAGCCCTGGCAAGAAGCCACCTATGGTGGCCAGGGCTGGACAAGGCCATCGAGGAGAGAGTAGCAGGGTGTTACCAATGCCAGAGGTCCAGACCTGAACAGGCTCACGCACCAGTCCACAGGTGGGAGGATTCATCCATTGATATTTTGCCAATTATTATCACATAGTAATGGTAATACAGGGACACGGTGGCTCAGTGGGTTAGGACGCTGAGCTTGTCGATCAGAAGGTCGGCAGTTTGGCGGGTCGAATCCCGAGTGCCGCATAACAGAGTGAGCGCCTGTTACTCGTCCCAGCTTCTGCCAACCTAGCAGTTCGAAAGCACGTAAAAATGCAAGTAGAAAAATAGGGACCACTACATGGGAAGGTAACAGCGTTCCATGTGCCTTTGGCGTCTAGTCATGCCGGCCACATGACCACGTAGAAGTCCTCAGACAAGTGCTGGTTCTTCGGCTTTGAAACGGAGATGAGCACTGGCCCCTAGAGTCGGAAGCGACTAGCACGCATGTGCGGGGGAACCTTTACCTTTACCTTACTATAATGCAAACTTCAGTTAGACTATGCCTTCCTATACCTTAAATCCATGATTTCATGTCCTTTTCTCTGGAAAAAGAGAGATAGACCTTTACCTTCTTCAATGTTTTTTTCTTCTTCAAACCTGAGCATGTTGTTTTTTCAATCATTCATCAAAAATCCATTCAAACATTTTAATTTTTACAGAAGGCTACATTTAATGCAGTTTTCCAGGGCTGTGAGGATTTCTCTCTACAGATCCAGCTATACCAGTGAGTGAGGCAACCTTGGATGGTATTTAAGCTCCTTAGATATTGTGGGAAGGCAGTCGCAGCTTCAGCTTCATGAATCTACGCAGCTGTACACTTCTTTGAAGAGAAACTGAAGTCCAGACAATCAGTTCTATTCCTTCTTAAATGTTTCTCCGATGTGATGAATGACTCAGTCCTATTCCAAACGTTGAAGGATCCAGTTGGATTCCATAAACGGAGTAGGGAGGAATCTTGTACTTGATCTCCGTGAATACAATGTTGGGCTGAGTTTATTGCTGTCATTAAAGAAATATCTCATTCATTTCAGGGGAAAGTTGATTCAGTAGAATGCACACCTGGGCTCAAAAACTGTTTTGACTAAGGGGATTGAAACAGAGAAGCTGAGGACATTTAAGGAGAAATGTCAAGAATGGTAGAATTTAATTTTTCTGCCAAGGATCCCAGATGTTGGATTCACCTCATCCTGGCTGACCATCTCTTGACACAACAGCGTCTGGAAAACTGTGAGATAATTATAGTTCTGTAGTTCTTCAAGCACCATCATCTCAAAAGAGGATTTCAGAATAAATGATGAAATGATGATCATCTGAAGGTTTTTCCATACCACGGTCTTTAGCTGCTTCTCTCCTGGTGTAAACTGGTTGGAAATTAACCTGACACAAAAAACACTTTCCTGGATTTCAATCCATTTCTCATTTTGGCTACAGTGTTGACTAGGTATTTTGTCTGGACTATAGTTCTATTTGATCGATTCCCCAGCTTCTTTTCTTCTTCCAGAAATGATGGAAAAACAAAAACCAATTGCTTTCCATCCAAGGCATCTTTTGAGAAATGGTGAAAAATGTGTGACAAACAGCTGTATGATTCTTCCTATTACTTAGGGTAGAAGGACAAGATGGAAGAACTCTTATTAATTTCACAAAGGAATGCCCAATGCTCTTTTGATCCTAACAGATAAACCCAGAGAAGCAGAGACAGGAGGCAGGGTGGAGGGGGGGGGGAATGTGCCCACCTGCAAGTTGGAATGAGGACATTTAGACAAGAGGACAGATATTGCTATTTGATCAAAAATGGTGGGGAGGCACTATTTTTGATGTGCAGCAAGCAAAATCAGATAGAGGTTGCCTTCCCAGCAGCATCAGGACAGGATGAAAATGACATTACCTGTCCTTGGTCTCTCCAAAGGATAGGTGGCCTGTCATACTGGGACAAGCAGAAGTGTCGGTCAAAGCTGGGAAGCATTTGATTCTTGTACGGTATCAGCCACAGTTTCCAGAGAGGGATGATTATTCCTTCAGCAGTCTTAGTTTGCAAGAGTGGTTTAGCTGTGCAAGAGCAAGGGAGTCATTCCCACATTGGCAACCATCATCTTTTCTGTAACAATATCTAGAATTCAGCAGAAAACCTGATGTTCTTAAAATATTTAGTACTGTCCAAGTGGGTTGATGAGAATTAAAGGCCCGGGCCACTGAAAGATACCCCATTGCTGATCCCTAATCTAGAATGTTAAAATCTGAGAGAGGGGCATAAACATATTCTACTTCTTGCCTTGCACAAGAATGATAAAAAGGTTAAGAAATAATTCCTACTGTTTCAGATTGCTGCCTCTTCTTCTAGCTCTTGACTGCTACAGCTTTCACTGATTTGTGAATAAAAATCTAAAAATACTACAGAATTCTAAAAGATATCACTAGCTTCTAAAAGAAAGGAAGGGGCGATACTTTTTGGTAAAAGGTTAAGCAAGTGCTTAACTTGTTTCCTTTAAAATTAACATGTCTTTAAAGTGATCGAATGTGGCCAAAATATTTAATCCAAGTAATTAATTGAAGACTGCTATGATTTTGCAGATTAGATTGAATTTCCCTTTGTGTACCTAAAAAAGTGAAACAAGAAAGCTTTTTTTTTTAACCTGGGAACCCTTGAAGTTCACTATTTTAACAAATAAGTTGCTGTATGCTTTAGATTTAATTATAAACTTAAAGACTGAATTAATTTGAGATTATTACCTATAGTTATTACATAGATCTCTTTTTCCCCCTGACAAATACTTTTTCTCTTGCCACATTTGTTTTCATCACTGTACCTAGTTTTTATTTCTTAATTACATAATCACTATTTTTTTTCTCTTTTGGTGATGTAAAGTTTTTTTTATTTCACTATTAAAAATTAAATCTAATAACTGTTTAGAAATCTTCCTACAATCATAGGAAAGTATACGTTTCAGATAAATGGAATTTTTAAGTGATCCCACTTCTTTGATCAGGAGATCTAACCTAATTTGGAAACATCTGGACATGGTGCTGTCTGGGTTGATCAGTCTAGACTAGCAATGTGTGTGGGCCAGATGCAGAATTTGGCTGCACTTTCTGCTGAAATGCGTGCTGCTCCTTCAAAATGCTAAGGACTGTGTGTGTGTGTGTGTGTGTGTGTGTGTGTGTGTGTGTGTGTGTGAGAGAGAGAGAGAGAGAGAGAGAGAGAGAGAGAGAGAGTCTGTCTGTTCATTCCCTCTCTGTGTTCATTTATTTACACTGAATTTAAAATAACAAGAAGTCCGTCAACACTACCAGATCTCCTGGATTTTTGTTGTGGCAAGGAAAGGTGAGAGAAGCTGGTTTTATTTTCATTTTGTTAATCAACCGCACACACTTAGGAAACTTTCTCAGAGGAAATGGCAGATGGTTAAGAAAATAAGCCATAAAATGCTGAACTACTCCAGGCAGAAAAAACAGAGACGGTGATCATTTCAGCAGAATCGGCTGAAGCCAAATATTTTAAGCAATAGCATATCCACTGCTGTCTTCTGGGAAAAGGCTGTGCGTGAACTCGCTGCTTTAGGCCAGCTGCTCGGCGCATCGGATTGGGGTCTCTGCCAGACTGGACTCTCGGAGCAGTAATGCTGCTGTTTCTCTTGAGAACTGAAAAGGCACATTCAGGCAAGAAAAACAGAGAAATTCTCTCTATCTCTCTCCTCCCATCATTTACCTAAAGAGGGTGCATGTGTATGTTATCATCTTACCTTAGAATAACAGAACAACAGAATTTAAAGGGACCTTAGAGGTCTTCTAGTCCAAACCCCTGCTCAAGCAGGAGACTCCATACCTTTTGGACAAGTCCAGTCTCTTCTTAAAAACCTCCAGTGACAGAGCACCCACAACCAATCACCAACTGTGTCAATGCTGGAAAAAGGCATATGTGTACTTTCAGAAGAAAAACAAAAAATCCAAGAATTCAGCAAAATTTTCATTTGCCTAAAGCAAAAACCAACTGCTTTCCATCTGGGGCAGAGTGCAGAGCCTCACAATCCTTTCCGGCACTGGACACCATCCCACCATCTGGCCTGTGTACCCCCTCACAACCCAGAATTCTAAAGCCTCATGGGGTCACCAGCATCTCATGTGAGATCTCACATACAAATTCCAAACTTTCCCTGCATTCTTGAATGATCTTGCAAGGTTACAATATTCTCATCTGATAGCTCATTGCAAAAGATTTGCCGTTTTTAACTCTTACTACTTTTGAGATAGGTGGATGCCTATAGGTGTTTATGAATGCCAAGTTGCCAGCCCTGTTTGGAATAATGATCTGTCAATTTTCCTAACAACCTCAGCCCAAAGTACTCAACTGTGAAATTGACTTCAAAAAAAAAAAACATTTTGGAAAAAAAATAATTACCATACCACTACATAACATCTCAAACAAATTCAGATAACATAAACCTAATAGTTCAATAAACTCACACCATACATTCAATGCAGCCAGTACTCAGTTTCATACTTAAGTTGTACAGCACATAAGACCTGAATACAGAATCAGGATGAAAATTAGCAGCAAAAAAAGCCATTGCTAAGTGCTCTTTCTATTTCATTTTACATTGATTTAAAAGTATTTTGGAATCATGGACACAGAAAAATGTTTATTCCATAAGGGAAGCCTTTGGACATTTTTTTTTATTTCTTCAGATGTATAAATAGTCCATTTGCTGTTAATGCTGAGCTAAAATCTGTTCTCTGATTTCCTATATAAAGAATATATTTCTGCTTCATTTATAATTTGATTTTGATAGGTTCAAGCTTACTGTTACTTGCTGTAAAGAGATAAATGGATTGTATGTACGTGTGTGTGTGTGTGTGTGTGTGTGTGTGTGTGTGTGTGTGAGAGAGAGAGAGAGAGAGAGAGAGAGAGAGAGAGAGAATTGTTGAAAAGATGTAGAATTTTTATGCAAGCCATAGAACACAATAGAAAGAAAGAGCTCAACTTGAAAGCAATGAGATTAATATATAATTAACCAAAAGCAAAATATTGTAAGGATTGAGAACCAGAATTGTACTTAAATAGCATAAAACTATGTAGAACAGATGTTGCCTAAAACTAAATCCCTGCAGTGATGAAAATGCTGAAAAATCATCATCATCATCATCATCATCATCATCATCATCATCATCATCTAAAATGTAAGAATATCATGCCATATTTGGTCTTAATAAAATGTCTGAAATTTGATTGCAGCTTTTAGCATCTTAGGGAATGATTAGTGAGGATCTGGAATGATAGAATTGAAACATCTTTATTTCTTAAGCAAGAGAACTGAGAATAGAAACCAAGAAACCCAGAAATAATTTTTAACTGTATGAGCAGGAGTCCTGTAATGCTACAGTTTATGATGAAACAAAAAGTTATCGGCTTCACCCCAAAGCCAGCACTGTTTAATGCCAAACTAGGAGGCATTTTGATTCTGTAGCAGTGAAGACTCTTCATTGCTCAGTTTGAAGTCGAGAGCCAAATTTATGTGCACTTGAAAAAAAGGGGAATTATTAAAATGAACTAAATAGATAATACTGCTAGATGAAACATTTAGATTTATCTAAAGTTCAGAACAACTGGAGAAAAAAATGAGAATTTTATACATGTTAGTTTGTATCACTCAGAATGGTAGGTCTAGATAAGATGCAAATTGCTCACAGGAGATTATTGAAAATAAATAATTCCAGTAAAGATTTGCTGTATCAATACAAGCTGGCAATATTCTTTACCTTGTAACTCATTTATTTCTCAGCAAAGTTGCCTTCTGCCTTCCTTTACATGAGAACACATCCATGGATATTGAATCAAGAAGACAGGAAACAATAATAATTCAAGGATGGTGGCGATATTTAAATTAAGCCTTCTTTACAGATCAGAGATATATCACTGATACCTGCCAAGGAGACATGAGCACAGAGGAATTTTGAGGGGAAGAGGAAAGTGCTTTAAATATCAAAGAGATACTAACCAAAAAAAAAAAAGGCAGTAACCTTTTGATGAGGCTTGATGTAATAGATTTTGAGGTGAATTCTGGAAGAAATTTGTTAGTAAATTCACCTCAACAAGGGAACTAATAATCTAGAAAGGAAGTGAGCTATTATTATCTGAGGTTTTCATCCAGAGACTGCGTCCGGTAGAGTTACCAAAGCTATAGATTTTCTCCACTAAACATGAAGAGTTGGTGTAGATTAATGTTTCTCAACCTTGGCAACTTCAAGATGCATGGACTTCAACTCCCAGAATTCCCCGGCCAACATACTGGCTGGGGAATTCTGGGAGTTGAAGCCCACACATCTTAAAGTTGCCAGGGTTAAGAAACATTGGTTTTTATAGGTGATAAAGCTTTCTCCGGTGCTATGTTCTTATGGATTTAGGATTCATCCATTGATATTTTGCCAATTATTATCACATAGTAATGGTAATAAAGGGACACGGTGGCTCAGTGGGTTAGGACGCTGAGCTTGTCGATCAGAAGGTCGGCAGTTTGGCGGGTCGAATCCCGAGTACCGCGTAACAGAGTGAGCGCCCGTTACTCGTCCCAGCTTCTGCCAACCTAGCAATTCGAAAGCACATAAAAATGCAAGTAGAAAAATAGGGACCACTACGGTGGGAAGGTAACAGCGTTCCGTGCGCCTTTGGCATCTAGTCATGCTGGCCACATGACCACGGAGACGTCCTCGGACAAGGGCTGGCTCTTCGGCTTTGAAACGGAGATGAGCACCGGCCCCTAGAGTCAGAAACAATGAGCACGCATGTGTGGGGGAACCTTTACCTTTACCTTTAATGGTAATAATATAATAATCTTACATACCACCTTCAATAAAGTTTTAGTTATTCCAGCTGAGTATTTTTCAACTAAAAATTGTTGTACCACAGACAAAATTACTGTAAAATATTTAGAAATTCCTCTTTTTCTAATTTGGGGCTCTGTTGTAATATAAGGCAACATTTGTAATACAAGGAGAAAGAATCTTGGTGTCAGTTTTGCAATGTTCAACTTTTTCTGAATGCTGGCAGGGGAGAGTCAAGATGCTGGCCACAAGTAGGCAATCAAAGTCATAATCTGCATAGAGATACATTGACCTAATTTTTGTAGTCAAGTCAGGTAGTTTTTGACTTATAACTATTTGTTTCGAGACCATACAAATTTACAAAGGCACTGAAAAAGTGACTTATGACCGCTTTTCACACTTATGACTGTTGCAGCATCGCGGTAGTCATGTGATCAAAATTTGACTGCTTGGCAACTGGCATGCAGCATCCCGGGGTCATGTGATGACCTTTTGTGACCTTCTGGTAAGCAAAGTCAATGGGAAAGCCAGATTCAATTAACAACCATGTTACTAATTTAACAACTGCAGTGATTCACTTAACAAATGTGGCAAGAAAGATCATAAAATGGAGCAAAACTCACTTAACAACAGTCTTGGTAAGGAATGGAAATTTGGGTTTGAATTGTATTTGTAAGTCGACGACTCAAACAGATATGTGGGCACATGTTAATAAAAAAAGAACTGCTAAAAGACAATACTGTAGCTTTCCTCAGCCTAATGTCCTTCAGACCTGTTTGGACTCCATTTCCCAGATGTTATTTTTAATTTATTTGTATCTTTATTGCTTTTATAAATAACTCAGGGGGGGTGAATGCATCCAACACATCTTCCATCTCCTATTTTGCCCACAACAACCACAACCCTTTGAGGTGGGTTGTATTGAGAGAGACTGAATGGTCCAAGATCACCTAGCTGACTTTCATGGTTAAGATGGGACTACAACTCACAGTTTCCTGCTGAAGAAGAAGAAGAAGAAGAAGAAGAAGAAGAAGAAGAAGAAGAAGA
>JAKJMR010000213.1:1091703-1127425 GCA_024449315.1 Daboia siamensis | reverse complement strand
AAGAAGAAGAAGAAGAAGAAGAAGAAGAAGAAGAAGAAGAAGAAGAACAACAACAACAACAACAACAACAACAACAACAATAATAATAATAATAATAATAATAATAATAATAATAATAACAATGTCACGAAATACCGTGACCTGGCCATTGAAACTGTGCGATTATGGATGAAACGTGTAACAATGATACCCATTGTCATCGGGGCACTGGGAACTATGTCCAAAAACTTTGCAAAATACATCAAGAAACTGCAGCTCCCTGCAATAACTCCAGCTAAGTTACAAAAAACTGTGCTACTTTGAACATCTTACATTTTAAGGAGGTACCTGGTTGATACCTAGGATGCTGGCAGCAACCCATGTCAACCATTAGCGCCAATCAATTTGAATGTTCAGTTGATTGAGGTTCATGTTTAATGAATAAAAGATGATGATGATGATGATGATGATGATGATGATGATGATGATGATGATGATAATAGCAGCTAGAAGGGACCTTGGAGGTCATCTAGTCCAACCCCCTGCTCAGGCAGAAAACCCTGTACCATTTCAGACAAATGGTTGTCCAGTCTCTTCTTAAAAACTTCCAGTTTTTAAGTTTTTTAACCTGGCATTTGCAGGAAAATTCTGGGAATTACGTTCCCTGCATATGGAAAGGGCATCTGGTTGAGGAAGACTTTGGTAGAAGATAACAGATAACTACGAATGTCAGGTCATTGTATCCTAGGCAGATGATGATTTGTGAAATGCTGTAGAAAGAGAGAAGAGATCTGGCAGAGGATAGGTCTTATAAATTTCTTGTAAATAAACGTCTATATAAAATATAGCTCTTTAAGCAAAATAGCTAACACATTTTTATTCAAGCTCATGCCCAAAACAACATTTCTGTGTTTAGGAAACAAAATTAAACAAAAGGAGCTGGATGATATGCAGACTTTTAGAACTTTAAAGTTTTATCTTGCCCTTCCCTTTTATTCCAAAACTAAGACAAAGTCCATAGGTGTTCAAACTACTAAAAAAAACCCTGAGAGAAACAGGGGTGAACAAAAATGATTTACATGCCCTGTTTGGCTTCTGTATGACAAAAACAGATGTTGAAATTTTACTAGATAAAATCCACAGTTGCCAAAAAGGTCATGTCTGCTTTCCTTGCAATCTGTTGCAATAATAAGGAGAAATGAACTTTCCAGAAATTACATGTTTTATTTTACATGCTGAAATTGGAAAGAATGGAAAATATTTTAAGTATGAACTCTGCATAACGCCATTGAAATGTTTGTCAAAGGGTTATTAGGAGAGAAACACAGAAATAGATGTTGTGTATTTTCAGCTGTTTTCCCATCTGTTTTTGTTCATCTGTTTACTTTTCTATCTCGCCTCTTTCTCAACCTACATTTTGGCATATGTATCTTTGGGTAGCAGTAAACATTAAGGGCTGCATATAGCTTGCCCAAAACCACATGGCCCACATCAGGTTTTTGGAAAGTTTGTGCTTTTAGACAGTGCTTTTTTTGTAAAAGAAAAAGGTGCCGAAACTCACACATGTCATACAACCCACCTTGCCTACCCTACAAGGTTCCATCCAAAAAAGGTGCTGGAACTCCGTTCTGAGCGTTCTATGAGAAAAAAAGCCCAGCTTTTAGACATTCAAATGTTTGTCTCCATTCTTACTCCGCAGACAAAACAAGTGAATACTAAGTAAGGATACCCGCTGATGGATTTTAATGTGTTCAGCATCAGTACCATACTAGATCCGTGCAATATCATTTGGCATGGAACAGAACAGAATAGAATAAAATAGAATAGAATAACAGAGTTGGAAAGGACCTTGGAGGTCTTTTAGTCAAACCCCTGGTCAGAAAAAGAATCCTATACCATTTCAGACAAATGGTTGTCCAACCTTATCTTAAAAACTTCCAGTGTTGGAGCATTCACAACTTCTGGAGGCAAATTGTTCCACTGGTTAATTGTTCTCACTATCTAATTGTTCTAGGTTGCTTCTCTCTTTGATTAGTTTCCATCCATTGCTTCTTGTCCTGCCTTCAGGTGCTTTGGAGAATAGCTTGACTCCCTCTTCTTTGTGGCAACCCCTGAGATATTGGAACACTGCTATCATGTCCCCCCCTCGCCCTTCTCTTCATTAAACTAGACATACCCAAGTTCAGCAACTATTCTTTATATGTTTTAGCCTCCAGTCCCCTGGATTGCAAACATTATTTTCTTCTGGCTAGGACAAAGTACAAGAATGACATTTTGTGACCCAGATAGCTTTTCCCTCGGGCCAATACCTCAGGTTTCTTGCAGGAGCAAAGTTATTTTTATTTTATTAGTAGTCTGGGGATAGGACATAGACTGGATGATGTTTCCATTATCCTGCTGGTGGGCTGGGGAAACCCTGATTTGCTGATGGATTTCTTTGTCCACTCAAGCACATAAGGAACTCTGAATACTTTGGGGGATTATGGCATGGAAAAATTGCTGTGTGAAACTGTCCAGGTAACTAGGAATGAGGTTTAATGTCTGTGTAAAATGGCCTTGTTGAGAGTTTTCTCTCACGTGAAAATTACTGTCTGAACAAAACACACATAAAAAAGGTCGTGCTGTGTTTTAGGTTGCTGTAGGTATAGAAGTAGCAAACATGGGGAGGAAAATGTAATAAGAGTCAAACTGATTCCCTCAGAGGCATGGATTCTGTGAAACATCAAGCTCTATATAAAAAAAATGCAGAAAAAAACAACAGTTTCGCAAATGCAAAATTAATGCTTTCTTCTAAGTATTCCTTTTCAATAGAATATTCATGTGATTAGATACTCTATATCGGTCTTAGTGTCCACAGGTAGCCATGATCATGGAAAAAAATAACAACAGGCCTGCAAATTCTGCTTTTTTGTTTCTTTTGTTGAATGTAAACGTGGAGGTTGTGGGGCTTTTGTGGTGATGACTGGTTGCATTTTTCCCCAATTGCCCCTCTGTGTAGTTGCATAAAGCATGAAGAAAGAAGCATCATCCCGTGTGCTAAGTATTTCTTTCTTAATCTTGCTTTTCAATACCTCTGCTAAGCAAGAAAGGAATAAATCTGATTACTGCAATGCTTTCTACATGGGGCTGCCCTTGAAGACCACCCGAAGACTTCAGCTGGTGCAGAATGCGGTCGCGCGGGTTGTAATGGGAGCATCCTGATACTCCCATATTACACCCCTCCTGCGTGAGCTGCATTGGTTACCGGTTGCCCTCCGGGTGAGATTTAAGGTGCTGGTTCTTACCTATAAAGCCCTACATGGCTTAGGCCCGGGATACCTGCAAGACCGTTTGCTGCCAGGAACGACTTCCCATCACCCTGTGCGCTCACACAGAGAGGGCCTCCTCAGGGTGCCGTTGGCCAGACAATGTCGGCTGGTGACCACCAGGGGGAGAGCCTTCTCTGTGGGGGCACCTGCCCTGTGGATTCAGCTTCCCCTGGAGTCCGGATGACCCCAGACCTCCGGTCCTTTCGTCATGACCTTAAGACATTTCTTTTCCAACAGGCCGACCTGGACTGATGATAAGGGGTTTTTAATATGGTTTTAAGGTTTTATTGGTTGTAGTTGGGCTATAGATATATTTTAATTTTTAATATTTGCATTTTTACTTGTATTTTACTGTTGTTAGCCGCCCTGAGTCCTTTGGGAGATAGGGCAGCATATAAGTCCCATTAAATAAATAAATAAATTTATTCCATAGCGGTTTATACATTAGTGAGCATTTTTAGTTATATTGCTATTTTTGTATTCAGAAAGGGCCCTGGGGCCCAGCATTTAAACAAATTCCTTTGGGTCAAGTTTATTCATTGAGGTAAGGAAGAGTAGGAAAAGAAAAGGGCATCTTCAATATTCTAGCAAATTATTCCATAGCAAAAAGGGCCCACACTGAGGCTGCTATTTCTGTTGGCCAAATAACATATTTCAATAATATCAGAATTACTAAAAAAAAACCCTAAATAAAATCCAGACTTAGTAGGCCCTGGATGCTCATTAAGTAACAGTGCACAGAGAGAAAGACATTAAGTTTTTTTCTCCTTGGTCGTAATCTCAGTCAAAATTTATCTCCACCAGAATTTAGAAAAAATTGCCACTGGTGCCAATCCTCCTCATGTTAATTGCCATGCAGAGGAAAATGAAATATGGGTAGTGTTCAACTTACAACCACAAGGGAGCCTTGAATTTCCATTGCTAAGCAAGACAAGTTGCTAAGTGAATTTTGCAATCTTTCTTGCCACAAGTGATTCACTGCAGTTGTTCTGCTAGTAACACTATTGTTAAGTGAATCTGGCTTTCCCATTGATTTTGCTTGTCAAAGGTTCCCAAAAGGTGATCACATGACCCCAAGACACTGCAACTGTCATATATACTAGTTGTCAAGTATCCAAATAGCAATAGCAATAGCACGTAGACATAAATATCACTTCACAGTGCTTTACAGCCCTTGTCAACGCTGCAATGAAAAGCTATCGAGATCATTTTCAATTGCCACAAGATTGGGGGGTGAGGAGGAATGGGGAGTTTTAAGCTAGCCTAAACAAATTCCTGTCCCATGGGAACCAAGGTCATTTCTGTTCATTAGAAATGGGGTTGTGCCTAATGTTAGAAAGCCCACCAAACTATTATATTGGGAGACGTAATTAATTGCGTAGCTTTGGGGTGGGAAGTTTAACTTGTAATATGTAACTTGTAAATCCTTGGGAGGGGGAAATTTAGTCCTGGTTTCACTTTTGTCCACTTTTGTAGCCAATAAACATGTTCTTAGAGAAAAAGTCAAGCCTCTGAGTTCTGCTTTAATTGGTCTCATTTGTCAGAACCATGACAGCCCTCTCTAAGCAGTTTACAGAGTCAGCATATCGCTCCCCCCCCAACAAAGCAGGTCCTCATTTTACTGACCTCGGAAGGGTGGAAGGCTGAGTCAACCTTGAGCCTGTGAGAATTGAACTGCTGAACTACTGGCACCCGGCAGAGCAGAAGTAGTCTGCAGTACTGCATTCTAACCACTGCGCCACCATGACTCCTATGTTGATCACGTGACCATGGGAATGCTGCAACGGTGGTAAATATAAAAAGTGGTCATGTTACTTTTTCAGCACCATTATAACTTTGAATGATCACTAAATGAATGGCTGTAAGTCAAGGACTACCTGTATACTGAAAGCATGACTGGAGAGGAAGGGCTTAAACTCCACTGATCATCATCCCTAACTCAGATACTTAACATTTAATTTTGGGGAAGAAAAATGTATGCTAATGTTCTTCATACAGCCAGCATCCAATTTCATGAGGCTTTCTGTTTGTCCAAATTTGCCTTGCTCCTGACTTAACTCTTGACAGTTTTCATGGTTTGTTTGTACTGGTAAGCTATGTTTACACCATCCTTAGAATCAGGATAGAAAAAGCATCCTCTGTTCCAGGAACTTCTAGTCATTGTCTAAGAAGAACTTCAAAAGCTTCTGCTGACTGTTAAATTGGCATTACTTCTAGCAAAAATGTGCCAGGTAGTTTTCTACATCTTATTAGGTTGGGACCAGTGGTGGGATTCAGTCAGTTTGCACCACTTCGGCAGAACCAGAATGGACTTCCAGAAGTGGCATCCACACAGAGAACCGGTTGTTCATATATTTGAATTCCACCACTGGGCACTCTTTATTTATAGATGCTGATATATATATATATATATATATATATATATAGAGAGAGAGAGAGAGAGAGAGACAGAATGCAAGGTGACAAGTTCAGATGAACCAGGGATCACTCAGTGAAACAACAACAGCTGGCATTTAGCTGTAGAAAAAGGGGGAAAAAAAGAGTGTGTATTTTCAGTGTCTGAGTTTTGATACCTTATTAATAAAATACCATCTCTCTTGCAAAGCAAAATGGACTCATCATAACAAAATCACTTTCTTGCTATCATCAGCCCAAGCAACAATAGCAAAGACTTTAGTCAGTTTTGCAGATCTGTAGCCAAATATCAAAATAAATTCACAGTGCTAGAATTATCAATAATATATTCTCTTGAGATCCACAGCAGGTATTATACATCAAGTCTTAGGCTTCCTTGCCAGTTTTTATTACATCCCTTTCCTCCCCACCCCTATATTTCTTCCTGTTTACCAGGCTGTGACACATGGGCTCCCCATACCATTAAAAACTCTTCCCGTCCCTTGCTGAAATGTTGGAACAGAAGTTGGATTTCATATTGGTGGAAATTAAAATCAAATAAGCCTTGAAGCATGCTTAAGGAACAGGTGCGAGAAACACATCCTCTTCCTTATATTAGTAAACACTCATGACAAAGAGGTTCTTCTTATTCCATTTTTTAAATTCTGAAATGGGGTGGAGGAGGAATAGGGAGCAATCAAAGTCCAGAGATAAATGAGCCAGGCAATCCTTCACTTTAACTTCCCTCTGGACAGGTTTGGGACATGAGATCGATGGGAACAAGTCTATTCTGAAACCTGGGCCAAGATGACCATTGATAATAAGGTATGAGGCATGGTGTCATGCTTTATACATTGAAATCCACCCACTTTCCACTGGACAAGTTCCCTTGTTCCAAATACAAGGAAAAATATCTTATTATTTAGAGTATTTAAAACCTCATCAATGTAGAATCCACCAGGATTCTAAGCCAAGGTTGCAAGTCAATTTTCTTCTTTAATTTCTAAGAAAAACAGGAACACCAAGAATATTTTGGATTTGAAGTGGCTGAACAAACATCTTTAAAGGAATCATTTCAAGATGGGAACATGAGGGCAGGTGGCCAACCAAACACTGGGTAATGCCATTATAATCTAAGCTACTTTTTATTGTCTAGTTATGTCTATCCCTTGTTTTCTGTTTGGTCTCCCTTGCAGCCAGTTGGAATCAAGCACTATGGAAATGCCAGAAATAACTAAACAAGGCCAAAAGTATGACATGTGCACGGTGATGGCATCATGTAAAAGGCCACAATTTCCCTCTGCGTATTGATGCAAATACATGAATTTTAAAGTGATAACGTCATCCTGTATATATTTTTTTTCATTTAATACACGCAACTGTTTATTCCCCTGCAGATAAGCTTATGTGATGATTGAGTGGCAAAACTGCTAATACAAAAGATGATAAGACTGGGTATCATTTCCCAAGCTACATTCCCTTTGGAGAAGAAAACTGCAAAGTGATATTTGAACAGGGTTACCCACAGAGTGGGATAAAAAAAAAAGTCAATTTGGCAGCTATCATCATGTGATGCAATAAAAAAAAATCAGGGAGGGGAGAAGGTTTGATTGCATTATTGCAGCTGTTCTCTTGACTTTCTTCTTTACCTGTTGTGAGTATTCCTGGATTTGGGAAGCACAAGTAGGAGGAGAGGTCTAAGGGATGCTCATAATCCAAGTCTTGGAATCAGTCCCCATGTCAGGAGAACAGAGTTAGGAATAATTTTAGAACTAGAATAGGTTACTATTCTACTATCGTAAAAACATGTGCACCTGTTTGAAAACCTATTTTTAGTTACTTAATAAAAGTGACTATAAAAGTTGTTTTCTTCCTATTTAACTAGCTGCCTGTGCTATGATACATTTCCCCCACATTCCACCCAAATATTTTATCTTAGCGTTTTAAAGCATTTGTAAATCCTCAACTAGGTTTAATGGTGGCATCAGAACAAGGGGTGTGTGTGTATTGCACCAGAATAAGGGAACCAGAATGGCAAATGTGTGTGCGTTTGTATTGTGTACTGTGTGGGGATGTGTGTGTGTGTGTGTGTGTATGTGCATATTTATGTGTAGGGAGTCTCCTTGTAGAGTCAGCTGAAACAATCATGAACTAGATGGTGCTCTGTGCTTTTCAGTTAGCCCTCCTCTCCTTCGAGGTTCATGTCTTGAAGCAACATGTGCTCATCAAGACAGACAATACCTTAAGGAAAGCTTATACTGCTTGACAAGAGGGAATGGAATTTTCTCCAGTGATGTGAAACGTATGATAAGGTAGTAAATTTAGAGCCGCAGATTGACTGGGCAGGAAAGCAATGTTCAAACTGGAAGACAAGCTGAATCCCACCATCTTCTGAATTGTAACAGGAGGTTCTGGAATGAGGCAGTTGTGAGTGCTATCACACAATAGCCAGAGGTTTGTGTTTCTATCAAGGTTTTAATAGCAGGAGGCTTCTAGTGTGCTGCTAGTAACCTCCCAGAATTCCTGGGAACTGAAGTCCACAAATCTTAAAGTTCTCAAGGTTGCAGACCACTGGACCAGAAGAATAATAGAAGAAGACCTGATTTTTTTTTTAAAAAAAAACCCTCTTAAGATTACTTGGACACCATTACCCATGCAATTAGGTTATTTGATGGTGATGGATGAATAATCCCTTACCTGTCTTGAATGCTATTATAAATAAAGATAAGACCTGTTTTACAAACAGGGGGAGATTAGCTATAAAAATACAATTGTTTGCTCTAAAATGCATTAAAAAGTCATTCCTGTAACTCTAATATTACATCAACCATCTTTTACTTCTGGGCATTCTAGATGACAGGTAGCAGCACAATTTTTCAAAGATCTGTTGAAATTCTTATTCTAAGTGTTTTTGAATGATGTCACTTGTCCTGCATCTTCCCACAGGAGATGAGTGAAAGGACCCAAATAACAAGAGAATGGTGAAGAGTGATTAGTTTCTGGGATGAGAGAATGGATCTTAACACTGCCCTAGAACTGGCCATTCTAGAGACTCAAACGTGAAGTAGCTTTCAGCGTATGCTCAAACTACTTGTTTCTTAGTAAGTTTACTTGACATGCTCTCATATTCTACAGCTGACCTTGTGAAAAGACAGCAGAGAGAAGGACTCTTTTAAAATGTATGCTGGGAATGTTTTTACCTTTGCTCCTTCAAAGAATGCCGATTCTGATGATGAAAATTAAACAAGAGGGATGTTTTCAAAACTGTCAAGATCTGAGATATTGAGTCCCTTACGTCCACTCATCCTGAAGCACAGTGTTCTTTCTTGTTCCCTTCAAGATTACATGGATTCCAACTCACAACTGTACAGTGCCTCCTGCTGATCAATAATTGCTCCGCAAATGGTAGTTTGTATGATGTGCATACATGAAGGGAATTTAACCTGGAGGAGAAATGGGAGCTTACCAGAAGTGTGGCCATTTGGCAAATCATTATAACATAGTAATAATAACATAATCATCAAGACCATAAATTAACACCATGAAAAAAGATTTTTAAAAAAGTAAAAGGACATTTAAAACACAGCCCCAAAATGTTTTTTTTAAAAAAATAGTTTACAAGATTTCTCTAAAAAGTTATGTCTCAGTTCCTTTTTCAAAGGTTGAGAACTGGAAAATGTAGTGTAGGGGCCCCTAACCCCTACACTAGGGGCCCCAAATCCTGGACCATAGACCGGTATGAGTCTGTTAGGAGCCAGGCTGCACAGCTGAAGGTGATGCTGTGGAAGTGATTGAAACTGAAATAATTCCCTCCCTGGTCATGGAAAAATTGTCTTCCACTGAACTGGTCCTTGGTGCCAAAAAAGGCTGGGGACCGTTGCCTTAGTGTAGGTATTTTGCACTCTGAAAGTTAGTAAGAAAACTTCTCACCCCAAAATCTGCTGAATGGGTCTCTGAAAATGGGGCTATATTTTGAAAGGAACTCCTTGAGTCCTGGATAGGTTCCTAAGCAGATACATAATTCTCAAAAAGGCAGGGTATAAATTCTTATGGCATTAAACAATATAGAGGTTAGAAACTCAGGTTTAACTCTTGATGATTATATAGACATATAATCCCCTTCAGAAATAAGGGGAATTTCTTTCAACTTCCAGATCTAGTTTATAGCCTTGGGATTTCTGGGTGGTCTCCCATCTAGGTTCAATTCTCCTTAGCTTTTTTATTATTATTATTATTATTTTAAATCAGTCAAGGAGTATAAATTGCCACCATCTGCTGTGACACTTAAATATGAAAAGCCAACCTGCAAATTGCATTTGGAGCACAATTTGGAGCACAATTACTGTAGCAGCCGTACTGCAGGCTGCTCAGTTTGGGAAGGAGGTGATCCTAACCCCAACACCAGTTAGCAGCCCCCATTGAGAGTCTGCACCTAACTCACAGAGGTTTGCGGGAATCAATTTCAGTTGTCACAAACATATCGAAAAATGGTGTAATAGGACCAGGACTGTGTAAATCTTTTTATAATCCAGGCAAAGTAAGAAATGTGACCATCTAAAGATAATATTTCTAGGGCTTAGGCTTTATATGCAGCCCTTGTGTGTTTTTTTAAATTTTTGAGTTCAATGAGTATTTTATCATTCCTCATAATACAGGTATAGTATAGGGGGTAACTTGCTCAATAATAGTAACTGTGAGAGGGATCTTGGAGTCCTAGTGGACAATCACTTAAATATGAGCCAGCAGTGTGCTGCAGCTGCCAAAAAAGCCAACACAGTGCTAGGCTGCATTAACAGAGGAATAGAATCAAGATCACGTGAAGTATTAATACCACTTTACAATGTCTTGGTAAGGCCACACCTGGAATACTGCATCCAGTTTTGGTCACCATGATGTAAAAAAGATGTCGAGACTCTAGAAAGAGTACAGAGAAGAGCAACAAAGATGATTAGGGGACTGGAGACTAAAACATATAAGGAATGACTGCTAGAATTGGGTATGTCTAGTTTAATGAAGAGAAGGACGAGGGGGGACATGATAGCAGTGTTCCAATAGCTCAGGGGCTGCCACAAAGAAGAGGGAGTCAGGCTATTCTCCTGCCCAAAGGCAGGACAAGAAGCAATGGATGGAAACTAACCAAAGAGAGAAGGAACCTAGTACTAAGGAGAAATTTCCTGGTAGTTAGAACAATTAACCAGTGGAGCAACCTGCCTCCAGGAGCAGTGAATGCTCCAACACTGGAAGTTTTTAAGAAGAGACTGGACAGCCATTTGTTCAAAATGGTATAGGGTTTCCTGCCTGAGCAGGGAGTTGGACTAGATGACCTCCAAGGGCCCTTCCAACTTTATTATTATTATAAATGTAATTGTAGTGTTTTTCATATTGCCTACGAAATCATGCATGGTAAAACGTGCAATCCTGTAAAAAAAATAAAATCTGCCAAAAGGAATAATTGCTTCTGTAAATGTTAACACTGTAATCTTAAAGTATCTCTTTAAATAATCATTTTCATAGAGCTGGAATGATTATGTATATTCCTAATAAACATTACCACTACAAAGAGAGAGACAGAGAGAGAAATAGAAAGCGAGCAATTTTCATGCAAATCTACAACATTCCTTTTGTGAAAAAGAAGCCTCTCTGAAGCTAACAAGCACACTTGATTTGGCTAAAAAATATAATGCAGCAATCCTTAAGAAGGCTTTTTATAAGACAAAGTTGCTTCAAGTGATGGCAGTTCAGAAGGAGAAAAACACAACGGGAGATTGAATGTTTAATACAATCCCTCTCTAAATTGGTTCTCAACAAGCTGGCTTTTCTCCTAAAAAGGGCTCCTTGCTTAGTTACCTACCTCTCTGAAGCTTTTAACAAAATCCTGGAGATTTATTTTGCTGTCTTATATTGTTACTTTTACAGTTTTCTGCGAGGGGCTGCATTCTGAGTTGATTTGAATATTATAAATAAATAAATAAATATACGATACTTTAAACAAGCTCTGAAAATTAAATAGTTTGGACCAGTCAATTCTCTCTCTCTCTCTCTCTCTCTCTCTCTCTCTCTCTCTCTCTCTCTCTTAAAAATCAGTTTTAGGCAATTTCCAATCTTGATAACTCAATCCTGACCCTCCTTTTCCAAAAAGAAATCAGCCCAGTGTTGTTATTTGGATGCAAAGGTATGATCAATATTTATAAAATGATGGTTAGACCACAGGATTTCTGAGGTCACAGCTTCCTTATTTGAAGGGTGACAGGGCCAAGGACTGCGAGAATAACCTTGAGAGTCATGAGAGAGACTGTGTGGTCTTTGGTGTTCTCCGAGCTTGGTGATTTTCTTGCAGACATTTCACTACTCAGTTAGATAACATCATCAGAGTACTCAGGGCTTTTTTTCCCATAGAATGCTCAGAATGGCATTCTAGCACCTTTTTTTTTTTGCACACACACACAAAAAAAAGCTGAAGTAAACTGTTCCAGAGAGCCAAATTCTCCTCAGGCATCCAGGTTGCAGAGCACCAGAATGCATCGCAGCGATAGACTTTCAGATGGGTCAAATTGAAGGAAATGCGAACCGTACAGGCTAATTTAAAAGTGGGAGGGTAAGGGCCAAGTGTGAACAGATTGCCTAGCAACCTGCTTAAACAGTCTCTGTATCTTTCAGCTCCCGGTGCCTTGCCTTTTTTAAGCTGGGAAGTTGAAAAAAAGGCTAAAAAGAAGGCAGTAGAGTGCTATCAGGGAAAATGTATAGATATAGCCAGCAGACGTTTAGGTAACCTTTATTTTTCATACACTTTTCGAATTTTGTTTTAATGCCATGGTGATACACAATCAAATGTAGTCAGTCTTTTTTTTTTAATCCCTAAGCATCTGTTCGTTAAATACAATATAACAAAGTTTTGGATGATGGAATTATTTTTTATCTAAGGATAACTAATGATAACAGCTCTTAAATCTGTTATTTTGTTTTACTTTTGCACAAAAATGTTGTATAATTTGCATTTGCATTCATTTACAAATAGAATATGTTGTTAAAATGTATTGGTGTTGAAATAATTAGTGCACACATATACCTAAAACCAGTTTATTGCATTTGGCAATTGTACTAAAAAAATAAATCTCATTGTCAACCAATATAATTCATTTAATTTGAAATCAGGTGAAAAATTGATTTAAATTATTTTATTAAAACAAATTAATGGCAATTCTTTTATAAGAAGTTGCCTCAAACAAAATGAGTTTGACATGCCTCCCTTTGAATGCTCCAAAATAAATTCTAGACCAGGCCTGTACATGCAGCCTACCAAGCACCCTTGACAGAGCACAGACTTTTTTTTAAAAAAAAAAGTAATAAAATCACCACCACTGTCCTGAAAGTCATGTTACCTAGTACCTCCATGGCTTACCATGACCACGAGCTCCAACACTGTAGATTCTCCTCTAGTCACCAAATCATTGATTAGCCCACCAGCATTCCTTTGCAGACCACAAAGATTTTTAATTTATCAGTGTGGGCCTTTCCCTTCTACAAGTTGCACAGACCTCTTCTAGATTTTCCCTTTGCCTTTCTGAGTTAACTCCTTGGTCTGTCATTGAGCAAGAATTGACTTTGTAGGGATGCATATTATCATTTGATGTATATTTAACATATGTTCTACTTTTATTTACCGATTATATAATATTTGTATGCAATCCACATGGTGAGGTTTGGGGCAACTTACAATATTTTTAAAATCATAAGATTAAAACATAAAAGCAGGGCCTTTTTTCTCATAGAATGCTCAGAATGGCGTTCTGGCACCTTTTTTTGCACACACACAAAAAGCTTTTGCACAAGCTATGCTACTCCCTCTATTGGCTTTCAAAAGTCAATAAGAATTGCTGCTGAGCATGCCAAAAGACCTGGCTGGCAAACGTTGCACCGGCAATTTTGTCCGCAGCGAAGGCGAGTTGGCAGGGACTTTGCATCTGTCCCTGCTGCCCAACTACACCATCTCAACTAGGTAAGTAAGAGAGGACAAGGAGTGGGAGGTGGGTTCTGTGGAGTCCATGTGCACTCCTTCCTTGTGCTCACTCGTCAGCCAGGCTGGTGGCCTACCAGGTGCTGGACCGGTGCCACCGTCACCTCGCCCTGCACGCCTAAGTGGCCGCCCTGCATCGCCTGGCCCACACCACCTCCGCTGCCTGCCCCGTGCAGCCCCGCCTTATAGAGCGGGCCCCGCTGCTCCACAGCACCAGTACCAGCACCCGCCGCCAACACCCCTTACACCCGTGACTGCAGCAGCACTGCCCCCCTGCCCCACCTCCTACACCCGCCAAGATGAGAGTTCTGGCACCTTTTTTTTTTTTTTTTTAGAAAAAAAGCACTGAGAGTACTGATGGATAATGAAATGTCTGCAGGAAACATTACTAGAAGAACACTATTACAGGAAATGTTTGCAAGAAAACATCAGAGTATACCAAGGACCCCGCAGTTCAACCCGGAGCTGCAAATATTCTCTTCTATTGATAGAAGAGAAAGAGCAGCAGTCTGATAAGAAAAGTCTGAATCCAAAGGAGGGATGTGGGTGGAGAAAGGGTCTCAAAAGGAACCGTCCCTAGGAAGATAAAAGGAAGGGGAGAAGTGCTTTCAGACTTGATTCTGTTACTCTAATTCAGGGGTGTCAAACTCAATTTCATTGAGGGCCGCATCAGCATTGCGGTTGCCCTCAGGGGGCCGGGTGGGTATGGTCTGGGTGGGCATGGCCTACTGGGTGGGCGTGGCTAGCTCTACATCGTTCGCATCAAGGGTGCCTATGGGGGCCTGGGCAGGAGTGGGACAGATCTGAGGGTCTCTGGGCCAGGGCCAAGGCAGTGGGGGCCATTCCCTCACTGTTTCCAGGATGGCTTCGTGGGCCACATGAAACCACTTCGCGAGCCAGATCCGGCCCCCGGGTCTTGTGTTTGACATGTCTGCTCTAATTTTACAATAAAGGTAATATCGATAAAGAGATTGTTTGTAGCTCAGGATTGAAAAGTTAGTGCTCTCTGAGTTTGTTTTTTCTTTTTCTTGCCAGATGTTACATTACCCAAACTAGGTAACATCACTGGTGCAGAGCACTGCTCAGGGAGCTTCTCAATAAAGATAAAGGTAGTATTCATGGTTTGGGTTTCCTGTCTGAACTACTTGGAAGAGCTGAGAAGTGAAGAGGTTGCAATTGTTGATATTTATTAGCCCTCTGTAGTTCCAAATATGGGTTTTGGTCCCCCCCCCCTGACAAATGCATCCAATGCAAACCAGGGACGTTTCATATGCTATAGAACTATAGCTTCAGGACCTTGCAGTTCAATATATCAGTAAGCCCAGTTTTGGATAATTGGGAGAATTTCTCCATCTTCTGCTTGGAGAAATTAGTCAAAGCTGTTTTGATAAGGTCATAGTTGGGATCCTAAGGGGGGGGGGGGGAAGAAACATAGAATTAAAGAAAAAAGGACAATTAAAAAAAGAAAAAAGGGTGTCTGTGTTTGCAAGTATCTGTGGTCCTATGTGTGTGATTTTAAGGAGAAATACAAATGCTATTAGCACTTATATTTGATATTTCTGTCCCAAACATTTATAGAGCAATGCATCAGGAAAAGCAATATAAGAATAGGCAAGAAAAGGGGGCCAGATTTGAATATATTTCTCTGTCTATGCAAGTTTTTTTGTCATGCTAATTTTTCAGTAAAGAGCACTTTCCCACACTATGGGGGTAATAAGAAATGGAAATGTTGTTTTGCTTCAAATCTGGAAAAGACTTCACATTTTAAAAGTCTGCCAAATCATTCTGAATAGGCTATCCTTTGGCCAAAAAATATCCTGCCAGGATCCTGGCGTGATTTTAGAGCAGTGCTTCTCAACCTTGGCAACTTTAAGGTATGTGGACTTCAACCTCCAGAATTCCCCAGCCAGCCATGCTGGCTGGAGGATTCTGGGAGTTGAAGTCACCCATCTTAAAGTGGCTCAGGTTGAGAAGCACTGTAAGAGTAAATAGGCAAGTTGCCTCTCCCTCCCTTTGTCTTCTCAGAAGCTCCCATTGGATGTTCCCAATGCATTTCTTCTTGTCCCAGCCTATCTCAATCACACCTACTACTGATACTCCAACCTATCACATGCTACTGGCCCATCTTCCTGAGATCTCCCCGGCCTATTCTCTTCCTCTGCTTTCAGAGGAACTTTCAAAGTGAAAAGTTTCTATTCCATTGTAGCACTTTCTATAACGCTGCTTACCTCAAAAGAAAAGCATGATGGGTACCTATGTATGTTTTGCAAAATATGTTCAATAAAGACACGTTTCTATCAATGGTTGTCTCTCTAATTCTGTAACTTGCAGTAATGTAATCCTATGCATTGCCTTAGATTTTTTTTTTAAACTGAATTCCATAGGGTTTATTTCCACATTTTGGATTGCATATCAAAGCCACAGTAACGTAATGAATTGAAATATTCTGCTATTGATTGTACTGAAGAAGCTGATCTGATATAGTGAGATCTTATAACAAAGGCTAAATTTGTCCCCTCCATAGTGCTCTTTCTTTATCTGGGTACTTATTATGGCAAAAAGAAGAGACACGAGTCTTCCAGATCAGTAGGAAATTCCTTACTGACTTCAGTGAGCCCAAAGGATATATTTGAATGAGATTTATCCTTTCCTGCAGCTTCAGTGGCAAGATTTCCTTATTCCAAAAAGTATAGAGGGATCAAAGATCAACTATCGATCTTCAGCTCAGTTCACAGCATTGTTGACAACTGTTTATTTGACCTCGTAGACCTAACTCTTCAATGTCCATGTGGGGAACAGCTGCTTCTGTGTCACACCAACTATGAAGAACTTTTCATAATAAAGGCAATTGTAACAAGAGTATTTGGTAGCAGATTAACATGACAAAAGGTAACAATAGGATCTAGGTCACAGCTAAAAATATCTGAGTCAAACCTATAAAATATAAATATATTCTGAACTATGAAAGCAGACTTTTCATTGAGCAACAGTTATTTAAAAGCAACAACTATTTATTATAACAGAATAAGAAAAGGTTTAAGCAATTATTTTATTTTATTTATTTTTATTACATTTATATCCCACCCTTCTCCGAAGACTCAGGGCGGCTTACAAGCTTAGCAGTAATTAAATTATTATAATGCTTTTAATGTTAAACAAAGAGTAGATTACCAACCTTATGCCACACATAATCTTCTTTACTGATAGTAAGGACAAAATAAAAGGGTACATTTTGGGCAGGATGCCACAAGGGAAACCAAAATTCCCTTTTATCCCAAATCTATTAACAAAAGTCTTGCTATGCTAGATAACGTTGCTCATGTCTTCATATGCAATATTTTGAAGAAAAAACATATAAAACTCAGGAAGCAAGAAATGCTTAGATTTCTTCTGGGAGGCTCTTTTCATGCCCCCGCCTTTCTGGAGTGATCTTGATTGTTTGTAGGGTAATGTCCCAGAAACTCAATAATAATAATAATAATAATAATAATAATAATAATAATAATAATAATAGTTGTTGTTGTTGTTGTTGTTGTTATTATTGTTGTTATTATTATTATTATTATTAAAAAGCATAGGATAGGGAAAAAAGCTTTTATACTGCTGGCAAGAAATAACTTTGTTCCCTATGCTATCCATCTTTTAAACTCGCAAGATTAGTTTTTATCACCATGCACATGTATAAATAACCCGAGCTAGACTGTTGTTTCTCTGTGTCATATAATATATGTGGGTATATGCATAATTCTGTATTTATTTATTTATTTTTGTCACATTTATGTAGTGTATATCGGAGGTGGTGACCCTTTGAGAGCTGAATGCAACAAAATTTCATTTTAATGTATGCCAATTAGTGTACATTCAAACTGACAATAAAGTTATTATTCTAAGAAAGTTAAAGTTGTTATTCTATCAGGAATTGATGTTGCCACCAGAGTTGAGGTTACTTGAAGGAAATGAAACTCTGCTATTTTCCCATTGTTGTTTAAATGTTAGTTGTGATTCACAGAGATTCACATCTTTTTTTTTTTTATAGAAAAATTGCATCTAACCACACATCTCTTGTTATCTTTGTCACAATCTTTTCTTTCCACTGTCCCAATTCTGCAAAATTTATGTAATCCAATAAGAAACAATATTATTTTTATTGACATTTTGGGGGGAAAACCCTGGGTTCAATTCTTTGAACTCTGAAATAGTCTGAAACTCTGAAACTTTGTTAGTGGTTTGCCTCAATTACCTGTCAACAAGAATGAGTCGATTCCAGTGAAACCGATTAAGAATTATAAGACTTAATTTCTCTAACACTTTAGCTTTGTGTTTCACAGTAAAATGTGAATATACTATGATAAGCATTTTTAAATTTATAGAATAGTTCTTTCCTCCAAGTGTAGTCAAGATCATGAGACCACACATGCTGAGCACAAGGTTAAGTGTTTTTTAAGCTCTAGGCTGACTTTCCTTAATAAATTCACTGTTGTTGCTTTGGCGATACAACAGCCACAGTTCATTATAACTGGGCATATGGACAGTTTAACGTATCTACTCAACTCCCATCTTTCTAATTCTTTGATGCTTTCAGAATGTCTGTGCCCCAAAAATCTCTGCCAGAAATGAGTACATTCTGCATGCTGACTTTGAATGTTGGTTTTGATTTGTTCCTCTTTACAATAAGCTGATGTTTCTCCACTTCACCCCAAGCTTTCTGTTTCTGAATTATGCGTTTACTTTTTCTGGAACAGATCTGTGAAGTATTCACTGATTATACATTAATAGACAGAAAAAGTTTCTTCACTGGGGTACATGTATAATAAAGTTCTTAGATATTGCTCTGTTCCTTATTGCAATTTGGGTATTGATGCCAAATTTCTTCTGCTTACCCAGTTCCTTCAATGGCAAGAAATATTTTTTACATTCAGACTTAACTCTGTGAAAAATGTCTTAATCATTTGTCAGTGACTCAAACTCTGGAATTAAGGAAATATCCTTGAAAAGTATTGCCTTACATAGTGTGAATACATCAACTTCATTTCTGATTCTCTAACACTTGTAAAATGCTTACTGCATTCATATTCTTCAATTGGCCTGCACATCCAGCCTCATATTTGCCTTGGGTCTAGTTTCTAGAACATGAGTGAGAGCACTGCGTAATTTTCTTCTCCAACACCACAGGAGCTGTTCCACAGTCTTTACTATGGCAATAATTTCTGCATAGCTTTGTCTTTCTGTAATTTCATTTACTACAGCTTTCTCCAAAGAATAGCTTGCTACTCCTATTAGCATGTTCAGGTGCTATTTGCATTTGGAATTAATTTTATATTCCTTTTTCTGTACTGTCATTTGTTAAGGTAGATTATTTGGCTATGCTGCACTAGAAAACTTAGCATAGCTATAACCTGTCTGTTTTCGTTGTATTATAGTCTGGGTGATATATTGGCCTTTTTCTGTTTGCAATTTACCACAAGTATCTTTAGACGATCATAACATATGCATTTGGAAATTCCAAATTTCAATTTCCATTAATTAATTTAGCCACATGATGTTTTGGACCACAGTCAGTAGCCCTAAATTAGAATTTTTTTTAAAACTTTCCTTACATACCAGTTGCACTTCCAGAAGCCTATGGGCTCTGCACAGTGTTTTTTCTAATCACCCAGTCTCTCAAAACAGTTTAAAATTGACCCACAGACAGTAGACATTGAAAAACTGGAAGATGAATATAACATGAAATCCAGCTTTAACTGATCAGTACATGCAAAGAGTAGTATCAGTGCCCCATCTTGTGTTATCTCTGAATACAGAATCAAATTCTCTCCTCCCTACATCCCAGAAAAGTGAAAGAAAGCCCAATTCTATTTTTTCCCCCCCCCCCCGTCCACTTTCTTTATCCATATCCTGCTCATTTGTCTGGTAAAACACAACAAACCAAAATAAAAGGGGTTGCTGTGAGAAGGAGTTGCTATGTTGCCTAAGCCTCCATTCCTCGTCAATGAAACATTCCTGTGAAATAACAGCTTGTAACAAATGACAATGTGTGGAAGAAGAAAACAAATATGCAGAACCCCTGTGACAGAATAATAAGGGCAGAAGAGGCAAAGCAAGAATGAGAAGCACAAACCTATAAAACCGCTTAGCTGCAAATGGAAAATTGTTTAAGTTTCAAATTAGGCTGATGCAAAGTCAGAAATAATCCAATTTTTCAAATCAGCCAGTTTTTCCCCCATTTTGTTTACCATTTCCTATTTTAAAATATTAGTTTTATTTCACAATGAAATGTCATAAAGTTGAACAGGCCTCGAGCTGAACTGCCACAAAGACCCTATACTGAAATACTTCGTATCTGATGGCATTTTTTTTTTTGTACCGTCTGAGCTCATGAGTATCGGCCGAGTGATCTTTTGCTATAATTATTTGAGTATTTAACCAAAGTATATTAGAAAAATACTATAAAGGAAATGGAGAAAGAAGGAAACAGATGTGACGGATAACAGTGGCAAGGTAGATAGCAAAGATCCTCAAACAAAACAATTGGGAGAAGACAATACAAGTGTTCTCCTTATTCTAGTCTTAGAAAAGAATAGTAGAAAGTGGTACCACAAAAGAGTGCAAGAAAAGGAGAGGATTAAAAGCTTTGGAAGCTTACACACACATGTGCAAGCAGTGCCAGCTGAAGGGTATATAGTGCTTCTGGACCACATTGACTAACGGCGCCATCTTTTACTGAGGTGAAGACGACAATTTTAAAAACAATCAACATCTGTTCTGTGTGAGGTGACTTTGGAAATTGTTATGCTGGAGCAGAGTTGCCAGTTATAGTCAACTGAAAATTGCTGAGCCTGGCAGTGAAAATACCAAAAATTCTGCATTAACATTGATTCTTGAAAGGTGGATGAAACATAAATAATTTATGCAGTCTTCTTTGCTGCTGTTTGAAGAAATGTTCTAATTTCAGATACATTTCATTTGAAGGGTACCAATCTGCCTGTATTCTAGTAGCTGTTTTTCTCTTCAGGCACCTCTGCTCATCAGCAGAGAAGAATATCATGCATATTCACCCAAGGGTATCCATCTTGCAGAGGAAGGATGCAATAGTGAAGCTATAAATTCTGTCAATGTAGTTTTCCACTGGTAAGACAGATTGATTTTTCCACTTTCTTGCATTGGAAAGCTTATTTCCTTGAAAAGAAATATGTTTGGACTTAACCCTGGAAAGTAATAAATAGAACAAAGTTCATTCTTGTTATATAGGTGGACCATTTTCTCTGACAAGGCTTTCTCTGAAGGAGAACAGTATGTGTGAGTGAGTTACACAAAGACTACTGTACAGAGACTAAACACCATTGAGCAATTGGAACACTGCTAGCAATGTTAAAATGATGCTTTGCTATGTGTTGACTAAGATGAGGAATCTTGTTCACCCTGAAAGCCAGATTGGCTTTGGAGAAATCGGTCAAGAACTGCAGGCCAAAAATAGATGTGCTAGAGTTCACAGGAAGCAAGAGTGGACTTCTTTCTATACATCTTTCACAGGCACCATTCTCACATTCCTTCCTTGCTCATATGTTTTTCATGAACACAAAACTGAAAGCTGGCCTCATCTTTCTGAGAAAGGTGCAAAACCAGAAACTTTTGAGATTGTTAGGAATAGTGACCAATTGTTAGGAATAGTTACTGGTACTGGGCTGTGGGATGTCCGCACAAACAAGCAAAACCACATCTGTGGGATGCAGGCAGCACACAAACCCATGCACTCTACAGTTTGCAGAAAAACGTTTCTCTGTGGAACCGGTCCCTGGTGCCCAAAAGGTTGGGGACCTCTGCTGTAGAAGTATTAGATCAGTGTTCTGAGAAGAGCTGCTCACTCTTCAGTCTGTTTCTTTGGAGGAAGAATGAAACTCCTCATCTACTTTTCGTCCTAGTTCTACCAGGGAATCCTCCACTATAGAGGAGTATTACATTATCCATGAAGAAATATGACTTCACTTATAAGAACAAAAGTTTTCCCTTCTTCATTCAGCTTCATCCTGGCTAAATACAGGCATAGCTGAAGGTGCCCAATTATAAGGCTGAAATAATTCACAAGCTCTGCTGGTTAATATTCACAGCAAAGCTGTTTTATCATTTGAGGACAGATGGGCATTCATAGATCTATAGAATATATATGGATATATATGTTGGAAGAAGAGAGCTTCTGTACCATTTAATCCTGCTCACTACAGGAATTCATTAAACCATTCCCAAGAAATCTATGTAGAGCACAAAATTTTTTGTAATGGCTAAATGGGGGAGGCTATTGTAGATCTAGAAAAGGCGTGTCTAAATTTTGGCTTGCCTGGGCCGCTGTCATGGTTCCGACAGATGAAACTCTTCAAAAGAACTTCGAGACATTGTTTACCTTAAATAATCTTTTATTTGAGAAATAAAATATTGGCACTACATAGTCAAAACCAATAATAAATTCCCCTCCCCTGGATACAAAGTATCAAAGCACAATTCCCTGCTCCAATAAACAGTCATAAATCACATTCTCCAATTATCTTGAAGTGCAGGCTTTCTCCACAGCTCTACAGCCCACCAAAACTCTATCAACTCTAGGACCAATGACCTTGGATTCCCATGGCTGAGTTATTATTGTTATGACTAGCTGGACACTCATCCATATTCCCCCTCCCAGCATCAACTAACTCTAAAAGCAAAAGAGGAAAATGGCTGCATTTCCATCTGTTGTCAAAGCCAGAACATCTGATGTTAGCAGTGTTGAAAGCCGCATTGAGTGAACAGGAATTGTCTTGGGCCAGACATAAAATATATAGTATACATAATGTATATAAAGAACCAGATTTATTTTCTGAGGTCTTACGGGGTTGTCCAGGGTCTCATGCAGCCTATGGGCCATGAGTTGAACATGCCTGGACTAGAAGAACATTGGTTTCTTGGTCATTTTTCAGAGATAGACTTACCTATATCTCATTGTAGCTCAATTACTAGTCCATGAAACGTTATGTCTGGCCCAGAGATAAATTTCAGTTGGTGGAGATATGTAATCAGCTTTTAGAAATCTTCACTGGAAATAGCTTGTTGCCAAGCACAATTTGAAAACAACAACAACAACCCAGTGCTTCTCTTCCCAGTGATGCCCTCGCCGTGATGTCCTGTTGCCTAGAGGTGGTCCAGGTCTGGATGGGGAGAAACAGGCTTCGTCTCAATCCTGCCAAGAATAAGTGGCTGTGCATACCGGCATCTTGGACTAACCAGTCTATTCCACCTTTAATGATGGGGGGAGTGAGATGTTACCCCCTGTCGATAGGGCTCGCAACTTGGGCGTCCTCCTGGATTCCCGGCTCAGTTTTGAAGACCATATAGGAGCCGTGACCAGGGGGGCCTTTGCCCAGGTTTGCCTGGTGTGCCAGTTGCGGCCCTACCTGGACCGAGGTGCCCTGCGCACAGTCATGTGCTCGTGACCTCCCAATTGGACAACTGCAACGGTCTCTACATGGGGCTGCCCTTGGGGACCACCCGGAGGCTTCAGCTGGTGCAGAATGCAGCCGCGTGGGTTGTGATGGGGGTTTCCCGATACTCCCATGTAACACCTCTGCTCCGCGAGCTGCATTGGCTTCCGGTTGCCCTCCGGGTGAGATTCAAGGTGCTGGTGATGACCTATAAAGCCCTAAATGGCTTGGGTCCGGGATATCTGAGGGAACACCTGCTGCCAGCATCAAGCTCCCTTCGTCCTGTGTGCTCCCACAGGGAGGGTCTTCTCAGGGTACCGCCGGTAAAAGATTGCCAGCGGACAATACCCAGGGGGAGGGCCTTCTCTGTGAGTGCGCCTGCCCTCTGGAACCAGCTGCCCGTGGAGCTTAGGACTGCCCCTGACCTTCACTCATTCCACCGGGACCTGAAGACCTGGGTCTTTGAGCTCTCTGGCCTGGACTGAGAATATTAATTGGGATTTTAATTGTATTTTAACTGGGGTTTTATTTCAAGATCAATATAATCTTTTTAATTGATTTTCAGTTTTGTAATTTGTTGTATTGTTTTTAAAAACCTTGTGAACCGCCCTGAGTCCTATGGGAGAAGGGCGGTATATATTTCAAATATATATATATAAATAAATAAATAAATAAATAAATAAATAAATAAATAAATAAATAAATAAATAAATAAATAAATAAAATGCTGTATGGCTTGTGGCATGGAGGAATTTGATATTCAGAGGATTTTTGACGAAGACATTAGATGGTGATGAAGCAAGACAACTTATAACTTCAGTGCAGTTTTATTTAATTTAAATTAAAAGCCTACATGACTTAAAGCTGTTAAGGGACTGTTTCTTGTGTTATGAAACCTGTTGGGGAGTTAAAATCTGCGGAATAAGCCTTTTTGAAGGATTTTGCTGCAGTCAAGTTCCATTCCTCTGGAAAATGAGAGAAGGCCTCTTTCCTGCATTGCTCCTAGGCTTACAATACCCTTCCTTGGAAGTCGGGGTTGACCTCTCATTAAATTGGATGCATCTTTTTTACTGGGCTTTTAATCATTAAATTATTTTATGCCTGGTGTTAATTAAGTACTATACACTTAACATTAAATCCTTTTGAGTTTTTTAAAAAGTTTGTTAGTGCTGGCAGCTAGAAAGTAGAGACTATAAAAACCAACAAAATGTAACTTTAATTAATTTAAATTAATTAAATACAAATTGTTCCATATAGAGAGTGGTCTCATTCAGACCTATTGAAATCAGTTTGGAAGCAACTTTTGGAAAACCTCTGAAGCCACACATAAAACCTTGGAGGATGGATTTTAGCTCGGGAAGAGCTTTACCTAGTCTCTACAAAATATCTTAAGACTATAGAGAAATAAATGAGTTGCGATTGCTTTCAGCAGTATTTTTATTGCTTTATCAGTATTGCATTTTATGATCATATTTCTCACGGGGAATTTCGTAGTATAACTTTATAAGATTTTTAAAAATGCTCCTCAAGAGTGATATTTCATATATTTCATTTTGCTACCACTTCTGATTTTGTCCAAACGGATATTCTCAGAGCCACTTTGGACTCCATCATTACCTAATGAAATGACAAACAAAAGCTAGGGTGTACATATTTTATTTCCCAAATTTAGCCCTGTTTTTTCAGTGTATTTTTGTTAGCTTCTTAAATCCGTATGGAAATTTCTATTCCTCAGCATATTACTCTACATTTCTTAGTGAAGGGTGAATAAGATAATTGAACTTGTCAGAAATTGATTATATCCCCAGTGATTCCTAATTATTGATCATCCTAGATGTGGTAGATGGGATTCTGGCTTCAACATCATTTGGACAGCTATAGGTTTTCGACTTCTGAACCATGGTTTTAATGCAAAGTAGATTATGCCTTAAGGCTTACTTGGATGTCCTGTAATTAGAAATTATGCAGAAATTTGTAACTCAAATCTCCATTTCCAATTAAAAGGTTTTTCTGAGGACGGTCAAAATGAAATGTTAACTTTTAAACAGATAAAAAGTACCCTTCATTTGCGTAGAATCTCTTTTTGAAAGTCACATTTGTTTATGGTGAATGTATGCTATGCAAATAAACACATAATAAATATCCGTTAAGAAAGATCTATTAGTTTATATAATAGTAAACCAGATTGAGTGCAATGAAATGGAATTACTTGTATGAGCTGTTTAAAACTCTTGCCACAAACTTTATCTTCTATATGCAGATAGGACAAGAACATAAAGAGAAAACCTCATAAAAACCCAAGTAAATTACTAATCCACAGAAGCATTTGTGCTGTAAACATGTCTGGAGTTGTAAGAGCCCTATAAAATAAGACAAACATCTGAAGAACTTAATTATATGTGCAAAAGGGAGGAAAGGGTTCATTCTGAGACACTGTCTTGGATGTAAATTAATGTGAAACAATAATTAGCTTTGCAGTAAAGCCTGTACCCAATCTACAATATATGCACATTTTTCAAATGGATTTATGGTTGCAGCTTTTTCATTCTCATTTAAGCAAGTTGGTTGAAATGCAGAAGAATTCACTAAGCATTTCTGAGGCACAGTCTCTGAAACAGGCCATGATGCTCTGGTCCTTCAGGCAGAGCAACAATTCTGTCTTTCTCTACTATCAGTAGTTATAGTAAAGGACACTTAAGACTAGAGAAGTAACTTGGGCACTTAAGATAAAAATGTCACCTTTCTGGCAACAAACATGCAAGTGAAGGGTAAATAATGTAAGATTTGCTGCTCTTCTATGGCAATCCCAAATCCATAATCTCAATTTGATATCAGGATGGTCTACACGATCGCTACTTATTTTGCCCTTGACAAAGTCATGTTGGTCTAGGAAGAACTACAATGAAGTTTCAAAGCATTTAAAAATATTTATTCATACTGAATCTTTTTCTGAAGATACTTTTGGTTTGTAGGCTTTTTTTTATATCACACGAGTTCAGAAACATATCTGTTCTGAATGAAATACTTTAAAGGTGAAAAGAAACAGGAAAGTTAAGAGCATATGGCAAAAAGAGTCATCAACATCCTGTTACAGACACAACCACAAATATCTTCCAAATTACAGTGGAATAACGTGTATCTCCAGGTAAATTTCCCCCAAATTAAGTAGGCAACCTGTACAAACAGAAGGTTATGTACCATGGTCCTCAGTGAACGCATTCTAGTATAAATACTAGTGCAGCTGGCCCCAATGTTATATACTCAAGATGTGTTTCAAGGCAATTCCCATTATTGCAGCCAGGAACACTTTAGGAAAAATGATTTACTGCCCTGTCTATGCTGTAATCTACAGATATAATAAAGGGCATAAATTGATTGGCCTATTATATCTCTCTTAATCCAAATGCTGGATTCATCTGTAGCAACAACTTCAACCAGACGTTCAGATGAAATAGAAGACAAGACTTAACAGGATTATACCATTCCATTATTTGCTCAACAGCTGGTGGAAATGGCACAGATAAACTAACAGGATTTTGTATGTGTTCAGTTGGATAGATGCCATATTTCTTGGCTTATTACCTCATAAAGCTATAAAGCAAGGCAACTGAGGATATCTTACCTCATTTTCCCTCCACTTAAAATTTAGGACTTGGACACACACATCACATCATACATACATACATACATACAGCAATTCTGTGAAATACAGGGACAAGAAAATGAACCATTGGGAAAATATCTCACATATACAAATTAGAGAGAAAGAGTGTTCTCAGACTCTTTTCGTCTCCAAAATTACTATTATGGAGGACAGGTTTCAGCTTAAACATACATTCCTTGTCTCTAGGATCAAATTCTCCATACAGTTCTTCCATCGTAGAATACAGAATGAAACTTCCTTCTACCCTCTAAGGCAGCGTCTACATATCCAATTGCATTGACAAGACCCCTCGAGCATGGGTGTCCAATTTTGGCAACTTTAAGACCTGTGGACTTCAACTCACAGGATTACATGGCAGGCTGAGGAATTCTGGCAGTTGTAGTCCAACAGGTATAAAAGTTGTCAAGGTTGGACACCTCTGTCCAAGAGGGAATTAAACTGCAAAAAACTGCTGTGAACAACTATCAAGGCAAAGTGGCTGTATTTTAACTGACCAAACCATCTTTCTTTCATTTTCTCTCTTTTCCCCCAAGATTATTCCCTCCCTGTCTCATCTGGTGCTAAATCTCTATTTTTGGTGCCATGCAAATGAACTTACAGTAATTGCAATCACAGCCAGTTCTCAAGGGAAACATTAAAGGAGTCATTTTAGCTCCCTGGCCTGAATTTTCTTTATGTAACCTGCCATTAGGAGTTCTAGCATGAAGATCACTTAATGAGAGACTACCTGTAAATATATATGAAAGGGGAAGAGGGAGGAGAAGGGGTAATGGTGAAAATGTTCTGTGGAGAATCCAAGTTCCTGAGATGTTTTCCTCCATAAAATAGCCCAAAACATGTCAGACATAATTTAAGATGAATATATATTCGCCACCCAAATGGCTGACATCTCTAAATGCTGTACCTGTTATTTAACAGGGGAAGCCTATTTCAATATAGCCCTCTTCTAGACAAATAATTTAAAATGTAATTAGGGAATTTATAGCCTTAATAGGGGAAAGCTTTTTTCTATAAGGAATGTCTGCCCAAACTTAAATTATAGTAGCACACATTGTGAGTAAAAAATATTTTGTAACAGCAGAGGAAACGAATCTGAGAAAGATAAAAAAAGAAGAAGCTATTGATTTTCAAGGCAAAATTAAGGCAATTCAGTCAGAGTCTTCATCATCAAGATAGTCTTCTGCATTGCTTAATGTTCGCATTATGTCTATAAAAAAAGGAAACAAATATAAAATGGTCAGTTTTCAGCTACGCCGATTATTTTAGAATGCATCTCCCTTTATTCCAACGTCTGATTAAACTAAGTTTCTCACATTTCAAATACAACTCTATATTCTTAGAATAATTATATTTCAAGCATTCTCCCTGTTCATTTTTAATACTTCACTTGAAGATTATGTTATATATATTTTATATGGTTTTAAAAGCTTTCTAAATGTTTTAATATTGTATTCTGGGTTTTTTGTCTTGTTTTTAATTGCAAGCAACTCAGAATTATGTACTTGAAATGGGCAGCTATATGAAATGAATGAATGAATGAATGAATGAATGAATGAATGAAGAGTTGCCATTAAGTCTATCAAGGCTTTTACAGGTTGTACATTTTTTCCTCCTCAGAGCATTTCATATATTTTTGAGGAAAAAAGAAAGAAAGATGAATTGCTCCTGTATTCACAGAACAGCCATTAACCAAATCATATCTTCTTGGTAGTAGTTGTAGCACACAACCACAATCACCCACACTAGTCAAAAGTTTACATTTTGGGGAATGGAGTACCAACACTTGCTTTCTCATGCTTGGTGTACCATGAGCCTCTGTGCCACTGACATTATTTACATTCTTTTGTTATGTTTTCCCCATGTCCAGGAAAATAGCAGTTATAACCATCTGTGTTTGGAAATTGGACTCTGTGTTGTGTAGATTTGAGTAGTGAGAGATGTAATGGAGAGGCTTCTCACTGTCTCTAGGTCTTGTTGAGTAGATAATAGATTGGGTGGAGTTTGGGAACTGCCTAACAGTTCACTGGTTTGGGGTTCATATGATGAGCCTGATTGACATGATGACCCTAATTTAACGTTCACATGATGATCCTAATTTAATGCCCATTTCAAATGTCAGGGTCTTTTGGGACAAGACTAGTTATTTCCTATTCCATTACTGACTGGAATCGGGTATTCCCACAATATGCTACACCTAGTTAAGAGTATACATTTAGTGTATCTTCTCTTGGGATAGCCACCTATCTACTGAAGCCTTCAATTGCTTGGAGCAGTTCAATTGTCCTGGGAGAGCCGTAAATGCAAAAAAAATGTTAAATCTTACCTTGTCCTTGTTTCTTTTTAAGCAAGGAAGCACAGGCAGCATTGGTAGCCATGTCCAAAGCCAGTTTTTTCTCATTGTTTCTTAAGTCTGTTCTGGCACCTTGATGAAAATAGAAAACAGGACAACACTGTCCTCAGTTTGGACAGAGAAGCAAAATTCCTCTTATCTTATTTTTGATTCTTATCTAAAAACTTAACTAGTTTCCTATCAGATCTGAGGTACGTAGGGATGTCATCATAGACATGAAAAGGTATTAGAGAAAGAGACCTCTCTGAGTCAATAAAGAAGCATGACTGATAATATTTTTACTCTTTAACTTCAGTTCAGACTTGGAATGGTGTCATATATGTTATGTCATGTCATGTCATGTCATGTCATGTCAAACCATTACTAGGCTTTTTGGCCTTGCGTGGGGAGCACAGAGGCCCACACAGCCCCACTGGAAACTCCGCCCGCACAACTCTTAATCCCCTCATTTTGGAACTCTCCATCTTTTGCAATTTTATAATGTTGTTTTACATTTTTACATTTTAATTTTAAATTATTCAGTTTCCAATGTTTGATTGTATTGATTAAAGTCTAGCCTCCTAGAGCCCCTCTGTGGGGGACATGAGAGGTTAAAAAGTTTGATAGATAAACAAACAAACAAACAGATTTCCCTAATTTTGGCTTGGCGTCTTGTGAGAACCCAGTCACTATGGGTTTGTAAACCATGGCTTATAATTATCAGGCTGCATGAACTCAGCCACTTGTTATTTATTCAATAGATTGCAGTGAATCCAAATGTTTTGCAAAGTGAGGGATCTTGCCTGAGTTTCAAAATCATAGATTGGTAACTAGGTAAAGCAATCCTTCACAGCCTTTCATCTGATCCTTATTTATATACACACAACGTAATGAAGGTCTAAAGCAGGGGAGTCCAACCAGGGCAACTTTACGACCTGTGGACTTCAACTCCCCAAGGGCTGGCTGGGGAATTATAAGGATCAGATGAAATGCTGAGAAGAAGCTTTTGAAGTGTAAATGCAGAATATCCTGTGCTTCTTCACAACATTTTTAAATTATTAAGAATTAGAAGGTCCAGTCTGTTGCAAGGCAAACAGATTTGGATGGCTGCAGGAGAACTGCACATGCCATGGCCATCTGCAAGCTTCAGACTGTCAAACCAGAATGAAGCAACTTTACAGCAGCACTTGTCTGATTCTGTAGCTTTATAGACATGGCCTTCTAAGTAACTGTTTCAAGTCAACTTCCTGCTAGCGGATACTGTGAGATACATAAAGTTTGGTCTTAATTTCACAATGATGTTCTAAAGCAGGGATCCCCAAACCCCAGTCCATGGACCAGTACCCGTCCACGGCATGCTAGCAACCGGTCCGCAGAAATAAGCAAAGCCCCATCTGCAGGATGCAGGCAGCATACAAAACCACGCCCCCTCCGGTCCATGGAAAAACCTCTCTCCACGTGACTGGTCCCTGGTGCCCAAAAGGTTGGGGACTTCTGGGACCAAAGGACCAAAGCAATATCTGACATTAATTTCAGGTTTCACTGAGGATTTCTAGCCATGCATATTTCTTTACTAGTCGATGTTAGGAATCTTCAGGAATACGTTTCTGTCTTATTGAGAATTTTTCTCAAAATGTGGGGGGAAAATAGTTACTCAACTGTATAAAGGGTGTGCTGATATTTAATACAATTGCATAAAGCTGTATACTATGTCTGTATCTTGGTTTAATAAAACCATATGTGATTCTTGTGCTAAAGTTAGTGGCCATATAGACCACTTTTGACAATCTGCTTCTTTAGTAAAAACCAACAGTATTTTGTTTTAGAACAGTACAGATGATCTTTTAAACCGTGGGTTGATATGTTAGCTTGTTATGAAAATTAACAGTTTATCATTTGGATATAACACAAAATTAAGATTCATTATTCTGAATGTTGAATTGCTGTGGGTCAATAGAGAACATTTATGAGGACAGAGGTTGTATTTTAAGAACACACATTTCTTGATAAACAGAGACATTTAACCCCAAATCTGGGTATGTTGAGAAACGCAGTACCTTTTCCTAGCAAAATTTCTACAATATCTTCATAACCTTTCCATGCAGCAGCATGCAGAGCTGTGTCTCCCAGTTTATTCTGTGAAAGGAGAGCAAAACTAACCTTAAAGGCTGGAAAGGAACAGTTTTGATCATTTCAACTGTAACCTACTACATTACTGCAAAGCAAAGTTACTCAGTGTATCATTCCCTACCTGTTGGTTTAGTTCTACCTTTGGCTGTGTCAATAACACTTCCACGATGTCTACATCAAATGAAGGAAAAAAATGGAAAACTTCATGAGAAATTAGGAAAGCCAAGACTTTGAATTAATCAGCAAAAAGGGCCATTTTCTTATTTTTAGATTTGGGAAAATTAACTGGAAAAGGCTCTGATAAAAACTGGAGTCACTAACACAATAAATGAAATGTCTAGGAAGATCATCCTTTGATTTTACATATATAAAAATTGGGCTTCCCAATTCAATATGTGAACATTTTTCATCTCTTTTTCTCTGTGGTATATTTATTAAAGTAAATTCTATGCATAAAATTAAAAATGGTGTGTGATAGTAAATAGATAAAATATTTTTTAAAAAATGTGTAAGAGATAAAAATACATATGTAAGTAGAAACAAAATGGGTGTGAAACTTGGTTTTTTTTGCAAAATGAAGGATGAGATTGGCTTTAATGTTAAAAAACAATTAGGTTTGAAATTATTTCTCTACCTTTGTGTCCACCATGAGATGCCCAATACAAGGCAGTGCTTCCAGCTTTATCTAAGCCATTGACACCAACTTTGTTATCCAAACATTCTCTCAACCAGCTCAAGTTTCCTGAAAAAGAACAAAATATGTATTAAACATTAAATATAACATATCCAGAAACATACTAAAAAGCAGAGACATCATCCTACCAACAAAAGTGCATATAGCCAAGGACATGGTTTTCCCAGTTGCAATGTATGGTTGTGAAAGTTGGACCATAAGAAAGGCTGAGCGCCAAAGAATTGAGGCCTTTGAACTATGGTGCTGGAGAAGACTCCTGCGAGTCCCTTGGACTGCAAGGCGTTCAAACCGGTCAGGCCTAGAGGAGATCAACCCTGACTGCTCTTTAGAAGGCCAGATCATCCTGAAGTTGAAACTCAAATACTTTGGCCACCTAATGAGAAGGAAGGACTCACTGGAGAAGAGCCTAATGCTGGGAAAGGTTGAGGGCAAGAGAAGAAGGGGGCGACAGAGAATGAGGTGACTGGATGGAGTCACTGAAGCAGTAGGCGTGACTCCAGAAGATGGTAGAGGACAGGAAGGACTGGAGGAATGTTGTCCATGGGGTCATGATGGGTTGGACACGACTTCGCAACTAACAACAATAACAACAATCCAGAAACTGGCAGAAAACCATTTGTGGACTACATCTATCCATATATATATGGAGAATATAGATACAGATATAGATATAGATAGATAGATAGATAGATAGATAGATAGATAGATAGATAGATACACACACACACACACAGACATTTAATTTCTCATTCTCCCTCTCTATCACTTACCTATCCACACAAGCACGCCCATGTATATACATACACACACATACTCTTCTAGAAAGATGATTTTTATATTTTTGGGCATAAAAGGAGGACATACTGTAAATCACATAGATAAAATGTTAAGTATTTTGGGCTTGAAAACAAAAGAATTTATCTGATCGATCCTATGTATATGAATTGTCCATATAATGAACAGAATACTGAATGGATTGAATAATGCTAATGAAGGAGAAGTCAGTAGGGGAAAAAGTCATAGCCTTCTAGCACCTATCAGCAGAGCAAAAAAATGAGGGCAGCTATTTTTCTACCTCATTGAAGCCAGTGACTAAACCATTCGTAGTTAGATACATCACTGTGTATGTCATGGAAAAAAGTAGCATTTCTGATATGCCTCCCAAGTTCAGACTACCTATCAATTGGGGATTACTTCATGGCAAAAGGGTGTTGCCATTGACGACAGACCTCGCAAAACAATCCCTGCAACTTCTAACAGATGAAATGGATTGAGGTATGAGATGGATATACAGTTAGTCCTCGACTTATGATCACAATTGAGCCTTAAATTTCTGTTGCTAAGCAAGAAAGTTGCTAAGTGAAATTTGTCCCATTTTACGACTTTTCTTGCCACAGTTGTTATGTGAATTTCTGCCACAGCTGTTAAGTGAATCTGGTTTCCCCATTGACTTGCTTGTCAGAAGGTTGCAAAAGATTATCACACAAGCCCAAGACACTGCAACCAGCATTGCCAAGCATCTGAATTTTGATCAATGACCATGGGGATGCTGCAACAGCCATAAGGGTAAAAAATGGTCATAAGTTACTTTTTTCAGTGCTGCTGTAACTTTGAACAGTCACTGAATGAACCGTTGGACTACAGCAGGGTAGGCAACCTTGGCTCTTTTATGAGTTGTGGACTTCAATGCCCAGAATTCCTGAGCCAGCAGTTGAAGTCCACGACTCATAAAAGAGCCAAGGTTGCCTACACCTGGACTACAGTATTAATCAACATCTCTACAAATGTATCTGGAAATAAGTTTCTTGGAGCATATTCCAAATAAAACTGATGTATTGGCACTTTCAAATTAATTCCATTCACAAGATTTTTTAAACAAATGCAATACCTAAGAGAGTCCCTATTTTGTCTCACTAGTTTATTTTATCAGGTCTGTGGGTGTTCATGCTAAAAACCTATTAAGACAAATTCTATTATATCACATCAGTTACTGTATCAATTCGTTCAAATAATGAATTATTCAATACCATATGTTAATATCAGAACAGTATTTGTTTCAATCAATATGCTAAAACAGAAAAATAAAATTAATTGGGTAAAATAAAGCTAGAGAAAATATTCCCCTAACCTTTGACCCTAGTAGAATAAAAAAGACATCCCTGGAATGGATATGTATATCCATCAACCAAAGCTGCATTGCAACAATGCAACCCAAGAATCACCCCTTTGTTAAGTACATCCTGATGTCATGTGCATGTAGAAGAGGAGTGAAAAATGAGTTGTGATGCATGAGACTGCTTTTTGGTCATTTGGATGAAAGCCTCCAATCCGGGATATATTTCCAGATGCTGATGAAAGAAGTTAGAGTTCCACACAGCTGAACATATCAGGGCTGGACAAAGGTGCATCATAAACATGAGAGCCAAATTATCTCCTCCAAAAGTCAGCAGTAACAAAGAAGGTGGGGGGGGGAAGCTTGGACATTTTTCTTTTGAACACAGAAAAGGATTACAGTAACTGAGATAATCCGATCTTTCTTCCACTTCCCACATCAGACACTTCTCACTCATACTGTACACCACTGTTTATCTGCCATAAAGGTAAAGGTTTCCCTTGTCCAGTTGTGTCCAACGCTAGGGGTGTTGCTCATCTCTGTTTCCTGGTTGAGGGAGCCAGTGTTGTCTGAAGATGCTTCTATGGTCAGGTGGTCGGCATGTCTGTATGCCGAGTTGCACGGAACACCGTTACCTTCCCACTGAAGCAGTACTTATTTATCTACTTGCATTTGAATGCTTTTGAACTGCTAGGTTAGCAGGACATGGGGCAGGAATGGGAGCTCACCCCATCACACAGTACTTGGGTTTTGAACTGCCCATCTTCTGGTCAAAAGCCCAGGGTCTTAACTGCTAGGGCAATGTAAATTATAGGGGGGGAAATGCACACATTTGTTTCAAGTCAGTCTCCCTCTAAAACAGATGTAGAAGAATCAAAAACTTCTGTTGTTAAGAGGAAGCTCACCAACAAAATGTGTGCTTTTAATAAACCATTACAAATTGATCTACTTCAGTCCAGAAATCAATGAAAAGAGACCAGATGAAGTCCTGGGTCAATATTGACCCTACACCTACCTCTCTTGGCAGCTTCATGTAATGGATTGTCAATGGATTCTGCTTGTTCAGCCACTAAAACAAAAAGAAAAAAAAATACATGCCAATGTAGCCAGTTGTATTCATCTGTCTCTTAATGGGCTGAAGACAATAGCACTAATATAATTAAAGTCCATCAATAAACTTGAAACTTCTGCCATTATGTCCCAAAGCTCCACTGAATTTGAATATCTTTAATGGAGTTCCTTGAAAGCAAAAACTATTCACTTCAATGCGACAAAAATGAACTATACCCGCAGTGGAACTGCACACCCAAAGCTTCTATCACATTGGAAAAAAAAAAATGGGAAGGTTCCAACCTAGAACCTCGGGTATAATAACATGTTCATGTGCATACAGAAAATTCTGGTCTGTAGCTTTTTTATTTATCTATGAACATAATATTTGCTATGACAAATTAAAAAGATAAACACATATACACAATTGTACTGTCATCTCTACATAGTCTGACATACAGTTAAAAAAAAAATTGATTAAAAAAACCCAAGTGACTGTAATATACTGCAATAAAAGTGAATACATTTGTATTAAAAACAGGTGTGCAGAGCTTCCTTTGAACTAATGGTCTATGTCAGGGCTTCCCAACCTTGGCAA
>JAKJMR010000213.1:1072682-1083560 GCA_024449315.1 Daboia siamensis | reverse complement strand
TTATTATTATTATTATTATTATTATTATTATTATTATTATTATTATTTCTGCCTATTTGCTTATTCCACCAATCTTACAAAATATCTTTTGGGCCGAACCTGACACCCAGAATCAGCAAAGATACTTTTGTCAGAGGTATCCATCAGAGAAAACAGCAGAGAAAAATAATAAAACAATTCTGCTCTCATGCTGCAAACTCTGCTCCTTTTGTATGGGTGTTCTGATGTCACATACAAATAAGGAAGGGGGAGACCTTTTGTTCCAATGACCAAGCTGTAATTTTGATGAAATGGTCCAATTTTTAGCTTTATTCCTGGTATAATTTCAGCCCTGGTATTATTCAGAGCCTCCCATCCAAGTACTAATCAAGCCTAATCCTACTTAGCTTCCAGTCCCACACAGTATCAGCTAAATGCTAGCCCTACTGAGATGAAATGATGGGATAACAGCTAAGAGAATATTACCTCTACAATTTACCCAAGGTAGAACAAGGGCTCAGAAAATGCGTACAAGACATTGTAATAAAAGATCCAAACGTCTTGCAAGCAAGAGTTCCGTCTTTCATCCCAATACTTTACTGTAATTGATCGGAGCAAACCAGCAGAAGCTAATCTATTCCTGGTCTCCCTAAGGTGCATCAAAAGTGAGCGATGAAGCTTAGATTCTTTCATAAGCCAGTAAATTTCAGATTTCTAAATGTCACAGGTTAAGGTCAAAGACACTGAGTAAAGACAGACATTGGGAAAAAACATTGTGAAAAACCAGTTCCAAGACATGATGTAACGTAGCACAATATCAGACTGAACTGTCAGGTTACAGAAACTGATTGATTTAAAACATTAACATACCATTCACTATTGCAAAATTTCAGTGAGGTTACCATAAAATTCAAAACGCGAAAACAGTTAGGTTAAAATCACTGAGGAAATCATACCTAAAAACTTTGTATAAAATCAGAAAATTAATGCAGAGGGAGGAGGTGGACACAACATTATTTTAAAAGAATTTTTTTTCTTAATTCTTAGTGGTTAAGAATGCCATTTGCAATCATGAGCCACTTCCTGCTATACTTCTCAGAGCTGTTTTGAACTGTTTGCTCAGGAATGACTGGATCAGTTGGCGGGATTTGCACAATCAAGGTCTAAACTGCATACCAGAATATGATTTAGCAATGAAAAGGCTGAGTTGTCTACTTTAAATTACAAACGGCATCCATTTTTACTTAGAAGCCAAGACACAATCTGTAGGACACGTGACTAAGTTCTCAGTAAATATGAATGATGCATAAACAGCAGCTTTAATCTGAAAAATAAAAAAATGGATGATATTTCATCTCCACAGGGGGAATACATATACTCCTTGCAGTGTTTCATGTTCACAAAAAAAATAATCTGGAGCAAGCTACCCCTTCATATACAAATTTTCCTTTTTAACATATTTTGAAAAAGTAGAAATATACTTACTGTTCTGGGTTCAAATGTATACAGGGCTCGAAAGACTTTCACCTGCCCTAAAATACACAAAGAAATAAGCATTAACCAGAGAACATTTCTTCTTTTGCTAAAGCAACTCAAGTAGTTGACAGAGTTAAAGTAGACAGTTTTGATTCCTGTTGTTTTTTTTTCAAATGTTTATTTTCTTCCTTTTTCCTTGTAGTCTTAAACTGCTTGAAAGCTTACATGACTTTCATTTCTTCTAGTCCCAAGTTGAAAAAAAACAGAACAGGAAATACTAGTATAAGTGTGAATCAAGTGTTAAACTGTAAAGTGTGCTATTATTTTCACTCCTTTCATCATCATAGTAAACTCATGAGGAAGAAAATTACAGTCCAATTATTTCTGTGTTTTCTTCTGCTTATGTCAACAGGAAGCACAAATGATATAGGCTGTTTTCTTTGGGATTTTGCTACAGATTTCTTAAAAGGGCAGGTCCAGGCGAAAAAGAGCTTAAACAGATTTTCAACCCATTTCTTTATAACTTGCTTTGCTTGAAAATGTTAATTCCTGTACAAAGTTCATAAAAACAATAGGTTTTGGAAATCACCAGCAGAGATCGGATCACAACAATTAGCCCCTACTCCTCCAAAAACAATTTTTATATTCTGTCAAACAATTTTGGGGAAAGGTAAAATTATTTTTGATTCAAAAATAAAATATTTTAATTATAAGGGGAAATAGCCCTTTAAAACGATCTGAGATTATTTCAGTGGAAGAATTTTATGACTGCTTTCAACTGAACACTGAAGCTTTCTGAATAATAGGCAATTGTTTTGGAATGCCAGAGCTTTTCTTCAACTTATTCATTTTCTTCACCTCTGCCCTTTATGGTAACTTATTCATTATATAAAACCTCATTCTTGAGCAATCATCAAATATACTGAATTGCTGCTCCATAAGCTTCAATCAATACCACCAAAATTTAGTTGCATTTTATATTTTATATATTTTATTTCATATTTTAATACAAAGTTGGCATTTATATTTTTATTTATATTATATTATTTCCATTTATTACAATGGAAATTAAAATTAAATTACAATTAGTTACTTTCCTGCTTTGCACACCAACACATGCTTACACAGTTTTAACTTCTAAGGAGGAAATGTTTCCACTGCTAAATAGAGCCTAAAATTGTTTTTCTAGTATAAGTTTTAAAAAGCAAAACAAACCTCGTTGTGAAGAATGAATTTTCATTCTAGAAATACATTAGAACTATAGTATTGCAATTGGTAATATGATCATTCAACTAAACACAATGAGGAGGTGTGGCAGGCCCATACGTGGCAAGTCTCTGTTGTGGCAAAGTAGCTGATGAATCTGGGGCCCTGAAAAAAATGACTTATGACAGTTTTTCACACTTATGACCACTGCAAAATCCCCACATTCATGTGATCAAAATTCAGACGCTTGGTAACTAGCATGTATTTATGATGGCTGCAGTATCCTGGGATCATGTGACCACCTTTTGAAAAGCAGTCAGTGGGAAGCCAGATTCACTTAACAACCATGTTATTAACTTAATAACTGCAGCAATTCACTTAACAACTATGGCAAGAAAGATCATGAAATGGGGCAAAACTCACTTAACAACTGTCTCACTTAGCAACAGAACTTTTGGGCTCAAAAGTAGCTGGCTGAGGTATTCTGAGAGTTGCGGTCCACACATCTTAAAATGGTTAAGTTTGGAAACACTGATGTAGAGGGAAGAACATGTCTAGATGTTTTTACGGATTCCATTTCGTCAGAAGTTCATACTGTGGTTTTCTGCCGTAAATGATAAAAATAATTAACAACTGCACTAGCAACATTAAAGCAATCCTTAAAATGGCAGACTGGAGGGAGGCTTCAAAATAGCTAGGAGAAGCCTTTTTTGATGAACTGAATACAACAATACTGAAATTTATCTGGCAAGGAAAAAAAAGCTAGAATTAGACTGGAAATGCTATAAGAAGTGAAAGAAGTGGAGGATTTGGACTGCCAGATCGGATGTTATACTACCAAGTAATTATTTTAACATGGCTTAAAGAATGGATAATGTTTAGAGACAAAAGACTATTATACCTAGAGGGGCATGACCTATAAATTGGTTGGCATACCTTTCTGTGGTATGGGAAGAATAAAATACATAGATACTTTCAAAATCACTTTATAAGAAATGCACTTCTTTCAGAATGGGAAAAAATAAAAGCAAAAATTTACATCAAGATACCTGGATGGCTTAAACCAATGGAAGCTTTTGCTTTCCCAAATTTAATTAATTACAACAAAGTTGTGACCTATAAAAATATCTTGGACAATAAAGGAAAATTGAATGACAGACAAGATTTTCAAGAAAAAGGTATTGATCTATCATGATGGCCATATTTGCAAATCAAAACGAGAGAGGAAAAAAGATGCTAAAATAATGGGATTCTATAAAGAACAGACAGAATTTGACCAGATACGTTAAAAACAGATGTGTACAGTAGCTAATTGGAGCACAGTATAGCAGGTGAACAAGACCGCCATAAGTGTGCCAACCCAAGTTGGAAAGCTCTACTTTGGGTCCAATGGAAGAAGGATGCTGTGCATTCTTACCTGCTGTCTCTTCCATTTCCTTATTTCTCTTCTCTTTCTTTCGGATCAGAGCCCCGGGCACCATCATCTCTCTCTACGGTCATTTTTATTTTCTAAGAAAAATATTTGGAACATTCTAGGATGGAGCACAGACTCGGTGCCAGAAATATAGCTTATACTCAAGGCTGTCTTTCTGCTTTTATGTAGGCCAGATTCTCTTCTATTCCTTTTAATTAAAAGCATCTAAATAAATAAGCAACAAGTGAGCAGGTGAGGCACAGAGTTCCAAGAGAGATATTTATGATTGGCATGTTGCTGACCTAGAACCTAAAGCCATAATTAGTGAAAGGCCTGGGCACTGGTGCTAATTGAGCAGCAGATGAGAGTTGTATGGGCCAAGAAGGAAAAAAACAAAAACCCTTCTTCTCATGCCATTCCACAAAGAGAATAAACCTATGTATCACTCTTATTTTGATGAGGTCAGATCATGATCCACCTAAGCCCCACTATGTGCTATGAGGATCTGCAAGTCACTTCCCATGTCTGCGACCTCAGCATATTTGGATCGAGTACCAGCCACTGAATCAGAATTCTTGATATTTAGAGAACATCTTTTCTATTGTAAGGGAAGGGAAGAGCAGGTTTGCCCACATCTAATTCTGACTTCTCTAGAATCATATTTAGGAAGTAGGCACACAGAGAAGACAATCCTGGCTATGTTTGCGGTATGGAATCTAATATGAAGTGCCTTGAAAAATACTAGATTTAGGTTGGACTCTAACTGTGGAAGAAAAATGTTTTATACAAAATCTAAAAGTATCTGTAAATTTTGAGACCCCAGTTCCCTCCAGTGACTAGGTTCAAATTAACTGAATTTAATTGACAGCATCAGTGTGTTAACAAAATTCCCTAATGCTGTGGGGGATGTTTATTTTTGTTTTTTGCCAGGAAATAACATAAAAGAATACAGCCTGTGTCCATTAGAGCCTGACAACTTACAAAAACAAAACAAGAGGTATATCTGAAGGGAGTCAAATCTCCTATTATTGCATTAAGATTTCTTTTCTCCATTCATTTTCCCCTCTGGCAAGTTAATACTATCTTGGTTTCTTCTATGCAATAAGACTTTGTTCTTTTTATGAGTTCAGTTTGATCCCATGAAGAAATATAGGGAATTTGTAAAAAAAATATTGTGCACCATAAACTGTATTAGAAAGATCTTCCTTCCTGGATGGAAACTTAGATTTCATTTCGTTCTTAAGAGTTCTATGTAAGGAGGATATCCAATAGAATTAACTTTTTAAGAAGAATGTAGTTGTTATACAGTGCTCAGTTGGCAGAATCAACATCTATAGTTAATCTGGGCTACAGTAATACTGATAGTCCTCGAACTGAGCCCAAAATTTATGTTGTTAAGTGAGACATTTGTTAAGTGAGTCTCGCTCCATTTTATGACTTTTCTTGCCACACCTGTTAAGTGAATCACTGCAGTTAGTAACAAGTTAGTAACACAGTTGTCAAGTGAATCGGGCTTCCCTATTGACTTTACTTGTCAGAAGATCACAAAAGGTGATCACATGACCTCAGGACAGTGCAGCTGTCATAAATATGAGTTGGTTGCCCAGTGTCTGAATTTTGATCACGTGACCATGGAGATGCTGCAAATGGTCATAAGTGTGAAAAATTGTTATACATCACTTTTGTCATTGCTGTTGTAACTTTGAATAGTAACTAAACAAACTGTGGTAAGTCAAGGACTACTTGTATGAGATACATTCATTGTACAGAAATGACCACATCACTAGTACACTGCATAGATACAGTGTGGTTGTTTGTCTATACCCTACCCTACCATATCAGTCTGTGTTAACAAAAATCTTATTAACTGGGCAGAATGCCGTGGCTGAAAATAGATCTTTATGTTTTACAGAAATGAACTTAGTCAGCACAGATGAAGCAGAAATAATAGTTACTTTAGTCATACTCACAGTCTGAATCTTGAGACTGATCTGAAACTAACTTTGAAGTGGGTTTGTGGAATCCACTCAGAGAAATGCCAGTGATACTAAGTGAAACTAAGTGAGACTAAGGCATTATACTAGAAACCAAAAGACTATGAATTCCCATCCCTCCTCAGTCACAGAGCCAGTCTGGGTGACCTTGGGCCAGTCACTCACTCTCAGCCCTAGAAAGAAGCAAGGGCAAGCTACTTCTGAAATCTTGCAAAAAAAACAACAAAAACACCCTGCTGGGACCAGTCCAGTCCACTGACTCTGAGGTAGCAAAACAACAAAATATTGCTCAAGGTGACTAACGTTGTTTTAGAGACATGTTCAGTATCAGCATTCCTCAGTTGCAGGCTCCTAGTACGTATTATGCTCATTTGCCAAGTCCTATTTTGGATTGGAGAATATGTGACATCAGTTTCCAAGGCTGCCATAGATGTTGCTGCATCAGTAGCTTTTTAATTAATTGCTTGTTTTGATTCCCACACCTCCACAATTCACTTTTATTGTAAACTGCCTTGATTATGTGGATTAGGTGAAATGCTTGTTAATGTTGTAAGGCTACTAAGATATGGCTCTGAGACTACTGGACTATTCTAAATTAGCCACAATATTTCCCTAGGCCTAGAGAGACCCTGACAACTTTAATTTAAAAACAAGAGTTACATACTCTTTGTGGAAAATAACTATCCTGCAAAACAACTGAAATGTGGCAATGGATTTGTTAAATAACAAAACATGAGACAAAAACCATGCCTTTTAAAATTTCAAACTGATGCTATTATACTAGCCTGTTTCTGTATAGACGTATACACATACACACACATATACACAGACACATATAGATAAAGGTAAAGGTTCCCCCGCACATGTGTGCTAGTCGTTTCCGACTCTAGGGGCCGGTGCTCATCTCTGTTTCAAAGCCGAAGAGCCAGCGCTTGTCCGAGGACGTCTCTGTGGTCATGTGGCTGGCATGACTAACACCAAAGGCTCACAGAACGCTGTTACCTTCCCACCGTAGTGGTCCCTATTTTTCTACTTGCATTTTTACGTGCTTTCGAACTGCTAGGTTGGCAGAAGCTGGGACGAGTGACAGGCGCTCACTCTGTTACGCAGCACTCGGGATTCGACCCGCCAAACTGCCGACCTTCTGATTGACAAGTTCAGCGTCCTAACCCACTGAGCCACCATGTCCCTAGGAAGAGATAGTCTCAACTTTATATAATGTATAACTCGATCCTTGGATTGGAATTTGATAACCCACGGAGATGTGTTACTGAAAACAATGGAACTTATATCTGAACACACATACATACATACATACATATACACATACATATGTAACATGAAATTGATTCAGAAAATTAAAATAAAATCTCTGCCTTTTCTTATTCAGACACATAAATGTCCAGGCTGGAGAAGAACTGTAGTTCAAGAAATGGGAAGGCTGTGGATTGAAGAAGGCTTGTGTACAGCACATAAAATGTTCTTGATTTCATGATGTTGCTTTGCCATCATCTGATGCTTTCTTTTATGCCTTGTTAGGCCTCAGTCTAAAAGCTACAGTTGGCTAAGATATGGAACAGGACTTTTATACTAGACTGCTTATGGGTGGTTCTCCCCACCCCATAAATTTCTGATGGCTTTCAGGAAAACATTAAGATTTGAGGGAAGTCACAGCTGATGTGGCATGAATCTTTCACTACTGCCTGAATTATTCTTAATTGTACTCCAAAAGGAAACTGAATACATTTTAAATGTGGTTGGCAGGCATATGGCAAGTTAAGCTTCATTTTCAAAAATAACCTCCCCCTATGCCTTTTCTATGAAGAGAAAAGTTTTTGATCAGTGGGTGCTACTTCTTCTAACATATGCTGGTGAAACCCGGACACTAACTTCACAATCAATACAAAAGCTATGAATGGCACAAAGAGCTATGGAAAGAAACATGCTCGGCATTACAAGTCAAAATAGAAAGACCTGCACATGGATTAGAGAACAAACAAAAATATATGATGCTATCTAGAGAGTAAAATAATTGAAATGGAAGTGGGCTGGTCACATAGCAAGAAGAAATGATGGCAGGTGGCCCAAAGCAGTCATAGAATGGATCGCAGTTGATAAAAAGCATCCATGAGAGACCTAAAACAAGATGGATCAACCACATCAGCAAGTATTGTGGGCCCATTTACCAAAAGAAAGCTCAGGACTGTACTGATTAGAAAAATGCAGAAGAGGCCTTCATCCTGCAATGGATAGACAATGGCTAGAATGATGATGTTGAGTATTTAATTTTTTATTATAGTACTGGTGCCAAGGTAAGATGACTCAAAAATCTATTTAGGATGCGCTATTTTTACAAAGCTATATGATGCTTATTTATTCTTCAAATTTAAGAAATAATATGCACTTTCTTGGGTTAGAATAATTTTAGAAGTTACAGCTCTGTTACATACTACATTTGTAACATGGTCCAATGTTACATGACTTCCTGCTATAGAAATTAATCTACGTTTTTTTTGTTGCACTGCTCTGGAAGTCTTTCATTTTTCTTTTAGACACTTTCAATCCCTGACAGCAAATTAATTTCACTTTGGGAATTGCTGCTACAGTTTAAAGTTTGGGGTCCTGCTCTGCTCCATTTGCCCCATCCCACAGTGACCCCCCCCCCCAATCAATTCAACCTCTTTGGAGAAAGAAACCCTCAAGTCTTGAAGTATTTCAACACGTCTGTAACTTCCCACTTTCACACATTCTCTTATACCAGGAAAATGTTCTGTTGGATTCTGTATACCATATCAGAAAATATCTGTGCTACAGATCCCAGCAGCTTAGTATCCTTTCATCAAATCAGAATCCCTCCTTTGGGGCAAATGAATGATCTGTCCAATAGAAGGAAATGGTCTGACTTGTAAAACACAACAAGGCATAAACAGTTAATTTTATGGCGTGATTTTATGCTATCTAACTCCCCCCCCAATGAAAATGTCTTGTTTTGTCTTGCAGCGATTGAGAGAAATCCTATATATGAAGAAAGCTTGCTTATCTGCCGGGTATGTTAATTTATTTTATTTATAATGCTCATCCGGCGCTTTTTTTTTTTCCAAGCAGCCTGTTTTCTCTTCCCACCTCCCTGATCCGGACGAAACCTGCCACTTTCTGACCCTCTGACACGCCTGCAGACGAGGGTGCGGAAGTCTTTTTCTGTTGCTGCCGATGTCGCAACGGTATTTTGTGCAGCAGAGCTCGTCCCGGTTCGGCCCGGCTCGCTTTCTTACTGCAGCCGCGGTTGCAAATAAGCTCCCCAAGCGATCGATCCATTTTGCTTGAGCTTCCGCTCTCCCGGAGCAGCCGCCGCTCGCCTCCAGGTGGCTCCGGCGGCAGCCTGGCCGGGCTCAGCTCGATTTCCTGGCCTGACTTTTGACAGTGACAGCCTCCCGCCCAGCCCCACCCGACCCAGGGAGAAGCTCTTCCTCTTCTCCAAACCAGCCTTTTCCCTCGCCATCTCCAGCGCATCGCAACGAGGAGAGGAGGGGCAGGAGGGAGCAAGCCAGCCAGCCAGCCCGATTCAAGGCTGCCAGAGCTACAGCAGGCGGGTGGGTTAAATCTCAGTTTAGGACGCCAAACGCACCACGTCCCGCGGGGCTCTCCTGGCAGAGCCGCACGCAGCAAGCCGCCGATCCACGTGTCAGGGAGGACCCCCTTCTCTCGCACCCTTTCCCAGCGCGATCCTCCCGCTTCCCATAAGAGGGGAGACGGCAGCAGCAACATCCAAGACGGCGGCTTCCAGGAAGACCAGCGCCCGCCTTACCTGGCTTAGCTGGCTTAGGCGGCGGCTTGGACATCGCTGCGTCCAAAGTTGCAAAGCCAAGCCTCCGCGACCGCCGATCTAGCGCCGAGCCGGCTCGCTCGCCACCTCCAGATCGCCGTAAGCCCTTCCTGGTGAAGGATTTCTGGAGCGGCGCGGCTCGAGAGCGACCACGAAGCCGGAGGGTCGGCGGACGTCCCAGCTGAGCGCTCGGCCGGGGCACGAAAGGTGCTTTTGCAACGACGAGGAAGTGCGGCTGGTCGCAGACGGGCTCCCCCTAGAGGCCAAGGAGCCGCACGACAGGAAGACCGAAGGGACCAGGGCGAGGGGGACTCATCCCGGGAGGGGCGTTCCGCGTGGGAAGGAGGGGCCAACAATAGGCCGACGAATCACAGAGCGCGGCTCCAGTAGAGGAGGGGCGGTTCCTAAGGTTCCTGGACAGGCTGCGAATGTTGACCAATTGGAGCGCAGCGGCGGGACCTTCCTTGCTCGCCTCTGCCCGTTTCCACCCCGTTCTGTGTTTACGGAGGTAGCGGCTTTTAATAGGGTGATAGAAGAGGGAGGGGCTCGGAGGCGGGCCGCCTCTATTTTGCGTGCTGAATGTGGGCTTCGCTTCGCTTTCTTGCGGCGGTGGTTCAGAAGAGGAGAAATGTGAGTTTGCCTTGTTACTTTGCTTCAAAGAGCCTGCTTTTGCTTCTGCATAGGACCGCTGAACAGAAGCCCTTGTACAATGAACTGTCCTAAAATCGAAAATCTGACCTTGTTCTCTGCAGTGCGTGATTGCCAACTCTTAAGCGTGTGATTGCAAGACTGGACACTCTTGGGCAAACCTGTATTTGCCGCCATAATATTGCGAGTGTTTTGAATCCGATTGTGCGCATCCTGTCTTGCTCCAGGGGTGCTGTGCTGTCGGTCTTCCTTAAGGGTTGTTCTTCTGTGGTTGCTTTAAAATTCTCACCTTAGGGCAGGGGTCTTCAAACTTGGCCCTTTATGACGTGGACTTCAAC